>CABFVZ010001629.1:66366-79378 GCA_902151445.1 Timema monikensis | reverse complement strand
CCCCCCCCCCTGATAGCCCTGACCTTCAAACGAGTTATCATCCATTTCTTCATATGACGAATTTTTTTAGCCAATCAGCCTTTAGTCTGAGATAAAGATGTGAAACAAGTCTGATGGAGTGAGTAAAAGGTTTGTTTGTATACATTTTTTGACAAGGGTATTTAAAAACGTGTTCCTCAATATAACGTTTGATTCTTGGATAAAATAATGTAAAGTATGTTACAAACATAAACAATATAAAGTTGTACCACTCCTCTCCTTTTTTTTAAATATATTAGCCTGTTTGGTTATATAAGTTTAATAATTTACTTTGTTCACTTGTTTTCATAGGCTTTGAATATATTTTCTCTAAAAAATCTCTATTTTCCTGAATATACCATGTTTTAATTTTATTTTTATAAATTATTCTAAAATAATTGATTCTTGTACTCTAGTCATATATTTAAAAATTACTTGATTAAATGTATTAATTTTATTATTTAATCTATATTATCACATGTATTCCCAACCTAGAATCGTTCAAACTGTATCGTTATCCATTTTATTTAACAAATGTTTGTAGAATTTTTATCATAATAACTTGTTTTGAATATGTCTAAAGTTCATTTATTAACTCATAGTCCTCTTGGATCATGTAGTTAAATCTTTCTTTGGATAAATTTGATTTTTACTTTGTGGATGTGCTTAATACACGAGTGTAACAACATAGCCCTAGTTGCAAAAGTGAGCGACTTTGAATCACTAAGTTTTACATTGTGGGGTCCTGGTCATAGTGACTTTGTTGCAGGGACTAAGGTCACCCCGCATGTCTGTGACGTCCGCTTGTCCTGGTAGTATGTGGAGAGAGTATAAATTATATTTGTTTATTATTTTTATATGAGCATCTTAAATGAAATAATCATATATTTTTTATAACATACTCTAATAGAACAAGTGTTTAATTTCATAGATGGAGTCAAAATAGATATATTAAATTTTCCTCACCATTTTTTGCCAGATTACTCAAGTCCTCAGGTTTCAAAATAGAGAAAGATATGGTCGAAGAGTCGAGTATAGGCTCTTTCCCTTTATCAGAATGGTTGTGGACATGGGTAAGCAGACTGCAGCGATTGTAGAATATGATAGTGGAACCACACACATTGCAGGAATATGTGATGTGGCAAGTCTTTCGCTCTAGGTGTGTGGTGAGGCTAAACTGAAATGCAAACCTAAGGCAAGCAATCAAACATTGGTAAACAAGTGGTTATAGTGTAAGCCAACTCAGATATAACTTTTTTTTACATTCAATACTGTTTCCAGCTTGTAGCCTGGGTTAGTTTTTTTTTTAAATTCAAGCCATATATTTCCCACTACCTTCTTGCTAGGCCTGTTGTCGCTTCATATTCCTTTTAATCTAACTTAAGCCTAGGACAAGCACAACATCCAGTCCCTGGTCGTCAATTTATCAATTTGAAAGGGTAAACCCATATTTCATCAATTATAAATTTTTGGCCATGCCCATGTCAAACCCAGGACCCCTAGCTCAGTAGGAAGACACACTACTGACTGAGCTAAGGTGTCTGATAACTCAGATATAACTAAAGAAATAAAATTGTGTGAATCGTAAAATGACAACCATTTAGTTTTCCAACCTCACAAATGATGAACATTTTATCAAATATTGTTTAAAAAATAATGATGATGCATGGGTGAGCATATAGTCTAAAATGTCACTCTTGAGTTAGACTGGATTGCCAGTGACAGGGAGGCCAACGTTTGAATTCTGGTCAGGTGTACTGAGCAGGGAGTCAAACTGAAATTTTTATCACTTCTGGTCCCGATTTCTGTTCTACAAACAAAAATTCTAAAGGTTCCGGTTCTTTTCGGTTTCTGATAGTGTGTTTCAGTTCTGGTTCCGGTTCTTTTCGGTTTCTGATAGTGTGTTTCGGTTCTGGTTCCGCTTTAATTATTATTATTTTTAAATAGCACAGTGTCTTTCTATTCGTTCGGGCTATGTTAATGTACTAATTTTGATTATGGTTTTTAATGACTGAGGAAGGTAGTATTTTTATATTTAGAGAAAGTGTATCCACATTTGCGTAGAAGGAAAGAGGAAACACACTTTGGATCAAAAGTAGTGCTAGATTAAAAATAAAACTATAACATACCTTAATAATAATAGTGCATCCTTCTAATTTGCAACTTGATCTGTTACCGTCAATCTCATAGTCAAAAAACTTCCAAATTTGGTTTTCTTTAACGCACCCAATCAATAATATTATTTAAACCACTTACTAACAACAAATATAATCACCTCTGCACTGTACACAAGGAACACATTCACTGAGCTACTTCTTAATTTAAACTTGAGTGAAAGAATTTAAAGTTTGCATTTTGCCACCCTCCATCTCCCTTTTCCAGCTATTATAGGCTGTTCAACAATCACCAGATTATCAGTTTTCACTTCCAGGAAGTACTAGCTAGGTACAATAAATAGGTTTAGACTGAGTGTCCAAAAGAGATTATTTCTTAATTTAACTATTTCAATTTCTAAGGCATGGGGTATTATCTGCTGTTTATCAAAGCTAAATACATCTTCTTAAACCTCTAGCTTAAACATTAAAGTGAGAAAACAGTTAACAATGTGACAGTCATGACATTCTTCTGGAATCAAAACTCATTAGTGTGTATTGCTAAAGACTCATTACTCTTTTCTAATCACCTTAGAAAAGAGGTTTCAAACAAAGTAGTTAACTAGAATATATGAATCCCTTTTCAGAACTTACTGAGAAAGGGGAAAACACAACATTTAAAAAATGGGTGTGTGTACTTATGTACGCGCATGAGAAGTTATACTTCTTTGGCATCATTAACAAATTGAATAGTACCATTAATAGTCATAAAATCTAAACTAAAAGAATCTTAGATTGATGAATAAGATTTATTGTAGAGAATTAGATATTAGAAATTAATAATAAATATTTAAAATTGAAAATTAATAATTTAAATATATATATATAATTATTAAAAATAAAATTTAGAAAATAATAAATATATATGACATAATTTGTACTAAATATTATAAGATTCTTAATTTTAAATATTTATTATTGATTATTTAATATTCTAAAAGTAAATGAATAAATTTAATAATAAATTCAAAAATTGACTTTAAGTTTATTCATTTTTTAAATATTTATTATTTTCTTAATTTAATATTCCCTTTTCATTTTATCAAAAAGTTTTCATTAAATGGTTCATTTATTTTTATAAATATTTATTATTTATTCAATTTAATAATAAATATTAAAAATTAATATTTTAATTTGATCTTCGATTTAAATTTTTATCACAAATTTTTTATTAAATGTTTTATTAATTTTATTTCTTTATTTTGTAAATATTAAATAACCAATAATAAATATTTAACAATAATAATTTAATAATATTTAGTATTAATTATGTTAAATAATAATATTTTAATTTATATCAATAAATAATACATACGGATAGTTAACCTCAATTATATTGGAGCACTTGAAAAAGTCTATAAGCACAATTTTTTTCACTAATATTTACGAATAGTAAATAATATTAATCAAAATATTCAATTTAAATCACTACTGAATATAATTTATTAGCACATATATAATTCGCACTTGTATGAAACTAAAACACGTGTTGTGAATGTAGAAACTAGAAACATGTGGATAAATATTATATATATGAAAACAGTGATCAGAGGCGACGAGCGTACCAACATGCGCGACTAACAGAGGTTCTATTTCTATTTTGTTGGTAGCTTTTTTTTCGAGACTTAATGAGCGGTTTAGCTTCAACCTGTTACTTTTGTGTTAGTGATGCGCGCGCATCTTAAAATTTCACTCTCATCATTTTTTCATAACGCGCCTAAAGAAGTATAACTTCAAAAATTAAATTAAGCTAAGGAAAGAATAAAAATGTGTGCAACTTATCAAAATTATATACAACTTGTTTAACAGTTCCAATTCCAGTTCTGGTTTTTCCAAATAGTGTTTTTAAGGCTCCAGTTCTGATTCCAGTTCCTTAAAAATAACTGTTAATTTTGGTTACCAGTTCCGGTTTGATTCCCTGGTACTGAGTGTTTTCCCCTAAATGGTTTCCCACTCTGCCACCATACAAATGAGGGAACATTTCTTCTAAAATCCTATCTTACTTATCCCTATTCCATTAGTTTTATCAATATATGAATATAGCCCTAATAGGTACTTCGACCCAGCTGTAAAAAAGGATCACTATAAGGACTGCTACCCATTTTTTAGAATACATTACGGTATTGTCCTGAGGCATTGTTAAATTCTTGATGTATGACAATAATTGGAATTAAAATCAAAAAAGTTATAATAAAAATGAATGGAGTAATTAATAAATATATATTGGAACACTAGAATAATTTACAGTTAAAATAATAAACACAAAGTTGTCATCAATAGTAAAAACTTGATTAAATTGTTAAGATTAAAAAGTTATTAAAACATGTGACATTTAAGCAAATATAAAAAAAAAGTTATTTAAAGGTTTATAAAAATTTGAAAAATAAATAAAATAATACTGTCTATTATTTTGTCCAATGTGCCTTCGTAAACATTTTATCGGTGGGAATTTTTCAATGTTTTTGTGTCATGTCCAGCCTTGAAAAATGAAGTGGTATAACTTGTACTAGTTATTAAAAAAAAATATTCTAACTACTGTCAAACATCAAGAACTACCTACGTTTTATCAAGTTATTTTCAGGCATTCATTATGGTTGAGCTATGTTCGGTCGATTTCAACCCTTTACTACCTTGTTTACACCAATTGTGTTACCAACAAGTATTAGAGAGAATGTAAATGGGGGATAAAGCTTTATAAACCGGGACAGCTCATGAGGGAGGGCTCTGGAGTACTGCCCTCCCTGCAAAATAAATCAAAACAAGGAACAAAGCATATTTTTTAACTCATACTGATTTTCTCCAATTTTTCATTACTTAATTCTGATACAATAATTCCTAAAGTATATTTGTATGTATAGTGTTCAAGATAGTGTTTAGAACCTATTTATATATTCTTTGTTTACTGGTGTATGTGTATTTGTATGTGGATTTCACAATGGACAGTCTTTAACTTCGAACCAAGTGAGTTGTTATATTTTTATAGAGTTTATTTACTTTTATTAATTTCATGTTTTTCATACTTATTTAAGTGTAGTTTCTAAGTTAAATACAGGATGGTATAAGATTTGTATAAGGTAAGCTCTTATATATCTAATTTAATTTAACAATTTTTATGGTTCACTCACAAGTTGCTTATAAAGCATTTTTATTTCAGATATTTAATTTACATGCTTGATAAGTGATAAGTGCTCTTTGAACCACTTGTATCATAAATGAAAAGATCTCCTTAGAATATTAAAAGGGGTTTAAACACTAAACCTCTATAAACATCGGAGATAGAAGACCAGCACTTAAGACTATCTGTGATGGTCTAACATTTATTGTAGTGCTGTTGGCAACAGAATTTTTAAGACACACCAGTGGCCATGCAGACAAAAGCTATAATTTTATCTTGTGAGAAAGAGGGTGAGGTCTAAATTTCAGACAGGTGTACAAATATGGATTAATCTAAATCAGTAGTTCCAGAACTGTGCTCCACGTATCCCTAGGGATTCGTGAACAGTGCTCAGGGGATCCACTGATTAATTTCTATAATGGATACTTTAATTGCTTTTTGAGAGAAATAATTGTGAAACTTATTTAATCGACTATACATTTAGTTCATATGACTTAAAATATATAGCTAAGAGATCCCCTGTTGAATATATCTTTACTGTCCAATTGAGCCACCTCAGTTTTTATGTTAAGCTATTTTTTTTGCTGAGTTGTAGTTGAAGTGAAATTGTTATTTCCCTCCCTCATTTTCCCGTATTTTCTTTCACATAGCAGTATATTTCTCAGAGCTAGCAACCCTCTCCTGGACACCTACTATCAGGACTAGCAGTTATTCGACTAATTTTAGTTTGATTTCAAACATCTATGAATAGAGATCGCAGTTTAGTGACATGCTCTTTCTCACTCACTTTGTTAGATATTGTGTGCTCGTATTATTTATATATTAATTAGGGTTAATCAATTTGTTTGTATAACTTTATAATAATGTGGATACAAATTCTTAATAACCATCGATGGGAGCTCCTCTCCTTGTGTGTTTAGTCGTAGATACAATAAAGTGAGTGAAATAACATGCAAAAACATTGCTACTATTATTTTTAATAGTCATCATGGATCAGTGGCTAAAAAGAGGTAATTTAAGTAAACAATCAAGTACTACTCCAGCAAGTACCAGTGTAACTGACGTTGTAAGTGAATCTCAACCTTTTATGTCTCCATCTATAAATGACAGCTATAGAACTGTTGAACGTAGTAAGAAAATTGAAATACAATGATTCCTATTTATCTCTGGGTTTGCGTATTGTGCAACAAAGTGTTATCAACAGTTCTATGTTACCTGCCAAACTTCGTAGACATTGTGACATTAATCACTCTGAATATAAGGACAATGATGTTAGTTTTTTCAAGTGTAAATTTGGGGCATTAACAAACTGTCAGAGTCTTATTGTGAAAAGTTCAAAAACTGGCAATGAAAGTGCTACCGAGGCCTTCTACATATTTAGTTACAGTATTGTGCTTGCAGGAGAAGCCCATACAATCGCTGAAACAATAATTAAGCCTTGTGCGATTGAAATGGTAGCAACTTGACGAATCAACAGAAGTGTCAGCGCTAGCAGTATTACTTGTATTTGTGCGTTACTTGTTTCAGAACAAAATCGAGGAAGAGTTGTTGCTCTGCAAATCTCTTGTAAGTCATACGACTGGAGAAGAAATTTTAAGAGTAATTAATAGTTACATGAGAGAATACGATATAAGTTGGGAAAAGTGTGTTGATGTGTGCAATGATGGAGCCAGAGCAATGACAGGTAAAACGACAGGGGTCGTGGCATACACCAAACAGTTGGCGCTGTTTTGTTAGAAGAGTCGCTGTGTGCTACATCGATAAGCGCTTGTCGCCAAAACTATGGAAAGAGACCTAAAAATTGTTTTGGATGATGCTGTAAAGATGGTGAACCACATTAAATCAAGGCCACTTAATGCCAGAATGTTTAAATTACTTTGTGAAGAAATGGGAAGCGAACAAACAACACTACTAATTCACATAAAAATAAGATGGCTGTCTAGGGGAAGGGTTCTTGTTAAATAGTTTTTGAACTTCGCTCTGAAATGTCTTTTTTTATTTATCAATGATAACCTCATTTGAGCTTTCTCCCTGTTTGGTGAATACCTCTGGGCTTCAGAAATTGGCTTACTTAGTGGACATTTTTACAAGAATTAATGAACTATGTCATGTCAAGGAAAGAGTATGTCGGTATTTACAACAAGTGACAGAATAGTGTCCTTTGATCGTAAACTTGAGTTTAGGAAAAGATGTGTTGAAAAAACAAAGTATGAATGCTTTCAAACGTTTAATGACTTCTTGATAGAATCAGAATCTAGCCTAGAATAAACTATTCCAAGTAGCATCGTTCAACATTTAAATGGTTTACAACAAGTGTTTAAGAAATACTTTCCGTCTTCTACAGATGATGATGACTGGGTACGCAATTCATATTGTGCTTCAGAGAAACCAGATGCTATGTCTGGGCAAAATTAAGAGTAATTATTCAAAGGAACGCCTAATCAACAATAACAAAGGGATCTAATTAAAACTGAAAACATAATAAGTGATATGAAATATAAAGTAAGAGTTAAAGATATCATGAAATTTAATTAGCAAAAAAATATTGAGTTTTAAGAAAAAACCTTTATAAAATTAAATGAAATACAGATAATAACAAGTCTGAATATAATATATGTTACATCATATAGAAGAGAAGATATATTAAAGCAGAATACTAGTAGGACTTAAATAATAAGAACTTAAAACTTTATGAATCCTAATAAAGAGTGTAAAGTAAAGTAGAAAAAAGAACAATAGGGTTAAAATACAAAAAACATATTAAAATTGGATAAGAATACAATACAAATAGGAATTCATATTCTAAGGTTACAGATTAAATGATTAAACCATTATAAAGAAAGATATATTAGATATAGTAATGAATTAAAAATAATTAACATTAAGGTAATATTGTATATAAATTCACAATTGTCAAAAGAAGAGTTAAAAATGTTATTATAACTTCGGAGTGACAGGGATAACATCTAACCCTAATTTAGAGACCTGAAGATGACGGTTTTACGTTGAAACATGTAGTCAAGTCAACCTACCTCTTGGCGTTCAAGGCTTAAGGAGTGGATGTTATAATAACAAAGACTACAATAAGAATTGAAATAAATATTAACAGTTGAATAGACGAAAATGATGTAAATGTGTAATCAGTTTAATAACAGATATTGAGCAATATACTAAAGTAAACAATGATATGGGATAGAAAGTGGACTAAAAATACTGTGTACAAACATAGTTGGCATATTTAAATGAAATGCAGGTCAGATTAAAAGTATAAAAAAGTATAAATAAATATAGTTAATAGGAAATACATATAAGTGTTGACTAATTAAAATACACTTAAAATTAGTTTAATAGAATTAGAAACTTTAAACTCATTTAATTTAAAATATCTAAATCTAAGTTCATAAAAACATTAATAACATGAAATGAATATAAATAAATGTAAAAATTATCACAGTCTTGTTGTTGGGATTGACTTCCCTTACTCCTTTGTTATTGATATTCCTGTACTGATGATGTCTACAGAAGTTCTATTTTACCGACATGTTTCGGTGCTAACAATTGGACGCACCATAATCATGGAGTCCGAAGGATGGTAGGCCACGATGAGATCGAACTTAGGAAGCGGACTCAATGAATGTTTTCTAAAATGTTAAGGAGTGGAGCTAAATATCAGCTAAGGAACATTTGTATTCAACAACTTTTTATTTAATAATTTTTTTTATCCTACACAATTGCGTTTCTTTCTTCCAAGTTTTACTCATATAATTAACATTTCTAACCTCTATTAAACAATTTTTCTACCTTAATATTCCCTGTTCACTTTCATTGGTTACAATTTTTAACTCTTCTTTTGACAGTTGTGAATTTATATACAATATTACCTTAATGTTAATTATTTTTAATTCATTACTATATCTAATATATCTTTCTTTATAATGGTTTAATCATTTAATCTGTAACCTTAGAATATGTAATTCTCATTTGTATTGTATTCTTGTCCAATTTTAATATGTTTTTTGTATTTTAACCCTATTGTTCTTTTTTCTACTTTACTTTACACTCTTTATTAGGATTCATAAAGTTTTAAGTTCTTATTATTTAAGTCCTACTAGTATTCTGCTTTAATATATCTTCTCTTCTATATGATGTAACATATATTATATTCAGACATGTTATTATCTGTATTTCATTTAATTTTCTAAAGGTTTTTTCTTAAAACTCAATATGTTTTTTGCTAATTAAATTTCATGATATCTTTAACTTTTACTTTATATTTCATATCACTTGTTATCTTTTCAGTTTTAATTAGATCCTTTTGTTATTGTTGATTAGGCATTCCTTTGAATAATTATATTATAATTCTCCTTACTAAATCACTATGAATATAACTAAAATTAAGTGTGTTTGATAGTTATTACATCTGATACTGGTTTGAAACAGAAATTCAGTGAAGTTCCTTTGGTTGAATTCTGGTACAGTCTTCTTCAAGAATATACACAAGTGTCTAAATGTGCAGTACTTAAACTTTTTCCTTTTCTAACAAATTATCCGTGCCAAGTTGATTTTTCAATGTATGCAGCAACAAAATCTAAATAGCGTTGCAGACTGGACATTGCACCGGACATGAGAATTCAGTTGTCTACAATCTCTCCGAACTTTAAAGGACTTTGTGAGACGAAGAAACAACACCATTCTTCACACTAGTACCCTATAAATTAAGATTTAATGTTTATTTGTTATACTATTGCATTTATAATTTTTGTGTTACTTTGGAAAAATGATATATTTTAATATACTTTTTAAATTTTGGGTAGCAATCATCCAGACACACTGTATTTTATGCAAGCAAGGGTGTGAGGAACCGTGGATATCTTACAACATTTAAATAGGTTATTAGGATTTTATATGTATTTAAAAGTTTAAAAAGGTCATGTTCCATTTTACAGCGAGGCTCTAGAGCCTAGCTCGCCATATGAACGAGGCCTCACTGTATATATTACATGTTGGCAGAGCTAGTTTTACAATAGAAATTTTAAAATAGTGTATCTTCTAAGTAAATATTAAAAATTACAAAATTACATAGCATATTTTACATTTTTATACTGATATCTGAATCTCTCACTTTTAGGGGTCCATCAATTCCAAGAGAGATATAATTCTAAGTTCAAGGCAAATATAAAAAAATATATCCAAAATTCGAATTAACCATTTTCATGAATATCTAGGCAGTTGGTTCACAGTAGATCAATAACCTTAAAATATGCTACATACAATCACACACATTTTATATATGCTATATATAAAAAAACACAAAAAATACATAAAAAAACCAAACACAAATGTAAAAACCTTGAAAAATTTGCATATGAAAATTGCAGACTTACAAAGATCATAACTGATGTAAGTTGAGCCAATATCTCCTATATTAGGCAACCAGCTCAACGGCAGTGCATAATTCCCAGATTTCTCATTTACTAAGTGTCAATAGGCTACTCAAACTTTATTTGACATTCTCATCATATAAAGTGGTTTAATAAAGATTGTTTAGTTAGGTTTGAAATGAGTATAGAGTCAAAAAAACAAAAAAACATTGGGAAGGCTTCGAATTATCCAAATATTTCCTTCTGAAATTGGAATTAAATGTTATTTTTTAGTATCAATTTAAATAGGAATTTCAGAGGGAACCATGATGGGTTCAAACTATAAGATTTTTTGAATTAACCAAACTCTACTATACCAGATAAGATATAAAAATGTACTTACGCATCATTACATCCAACACAGCGTTTAAGAGATAACAACGAAGGCACTGGAAATCCACTTAAATCTGCGGTAAATGTGGGTAGCGTATTCTTCATTATGAAATCCATTAATCTGTCATTTCTCGATGAAACTGGCAGACTGTTCCCACCAGCAACGGGTGAACAGACAGAAGTCGAATTGTCAGGTTCGACACTTGAACTCTCTTTTTCAACAGTAGAAATCTCTTCACCGTCCTCATCGACAGTGATTTCTTCTATATCTTTAAGCAGCTCACTTTCACTAAGAGGCTCAGTGAAAGAGTCTGTGAATTTTTTTGAAAGTTCTTCAGGAACAATATTAGAATCAGACATCTCACAGAGAGTTCTAGTACCATTGGGTAATTGTTCAATATAATCATTATGTATTTTTGAATTTTCTTGAGAATTAGAGGTAAACTTTTTATTTTTAAAATAGGAATGATTATTTATTTTAAAATTATTTAATAGTAACTGTTTCCTTTC
Organism: Timema monikensis; assembly: GCA_902151445.1. Taxonomy (NCBI): domain Eukaryota; kingdom Metazoa; phylum Arthropoda; class Insecta; order Phasmatodea; family Timematidae; genus Timema; species Timema monikensis. The sequence continues at coordinate 67,829 of CABFVZ010001629.1, read as the reverse complement.
TTCAAATGCTTGTGTTAGATTGGTGCTCTTTTGAGATTCAATAGGGATATTTTTTGTGTTGATAGTATTGTCTAGAATGTGTAGTTCTGTCTGCTCGGCATTGCCTGTGGATGAATTATCTAAAGAGTCATTGTCAACTACCGAATTTAACCTCGCATTTCTCATCTCTTCAGCAACCTTCAGGTCTTCTCCTACAATATCAGCGAGAGTTAAGAATGGAATATCTATGTCATCACTGCCATGGTAGCCTTCTTCATCACTCTCCATGTCACTATCAAGGTATTCTTTTTCCTAAAATAACAACAACAGAGTATTTAGATCATTTTGTTGGCACAGTTCAGGGTTTTTAAAACTAAGGGTGCACTTCACTGGTAAAGCACATGGGGGTCCTGTGAAGTGCAGCAAGGCTGTATCTTTGAAACAATTGCTCAATTCCTTTGACTTGTTGATCAAATTTAAAAATAAGTTCTGCTACAACAAATGAAACAATAAAAACAAGCTGTTTTCATCTTCATATCTGTGTGAAAGTGGTTCTTAAGAAATTATGGTAGTAAAAACTTCAGAAATCAATTAGCAATTAAAAAACACTGGCTATCTTGTCTTGCCACTAGTTCACAAAAATATAACCTGATCTGAGCCGACTCTGTGATAGGAATCTAACTCCTCCTCATTATGAAGAAGTACTTTTATTTAAATATCATATTCCAAGCAGTTAGTAATTTTTCATGAATAGTACTCATGTCATCAAATGTAAGACATTTTTTCTAAACCAGTAATTTACAAAACTTATAATATATTTAACAAACTGTTGGGATGGGAAATGTTAAAGCCGCTGGGGAGGTATGTTGGAGGGCAAGTTATAAGAGGAAGTGGAAAGAGACACAATGTAAAACGATAGAGCAAACAAAGGAGTTTTAAGAATTGGAATGAGGGAACAAAAGAAGCGTATAGGGAGAAGAAGAGAAGAGCAAAGTGGATGTTATAGGAAACCAGAAGGATTATATGAAAAAATGGACAGAGATGCTGGAAAGGGATGAGGAAGGAAGGAAGTAAGGTGGTGTTATCTAGGCAAATAAGAAACAAGAGATAAAAAATATAAGTTAGAATTAAAGATGAAGAAGTAAGAACAGTGAAGACAGGAGAAGAATAAAAGGAACCATGGAGAGGATATTTTAAGATGTTCAACTCGGAAGAGGAAAGGGATGAGAGCTAAGCAGAGAAGCATGAAGGATTGGCAGAGGAGCATGTTGAATTAGCAGATGAGGAGGTAGTGGATCCCGCATAGAAGGAGATAGAGAGGATGCACTAAAGAGGATTAGACACAGGAAAGCACCAGGTGTGGACGAATTAACTGTGGGAATTATAAGACGCTGATGTGCCACTGTACAAAAGTATATGACATGATATAGGAAAAGAGAATAAGGAAGCATATGAAGTGAAAGGGGGGAGCGGGGGGGGGGGGG
>CABFVZ010001629.1:0-57022 GCA_902151445.1 Timema monikensis | reverse complement strand
AAAAAAGGGGGGGGGGGGGGGGGAGATATCTAATCTACCCTCTTCCCACCTTTCCCGCTACACACTACAAAAAAAATAATCTGTATGGCCCTGGATAAATATATAGTGTTCAAAACCAATTTTAATATTTTCATATCTTTTATGAAAATATATTTTGCCAAATGTTTTTATTGAAAGTACGTCTGCCTTTAGAACAGAGGTCTTGGGGTTTAATCCTAAATGGCTACAATGAAGGTAGTTTATACACTTCTTTTCCTTTCTCACGCTAAGACTTGTGCAGCTCCTTGAAAAACACTCTCATCCTTCTTCCTTATTTGAGATATTGTTGTTGATAGATACATGAACCGAGAATTTAAGATAAAATTATATTGAATCTGTAATTGTATTGAAACTGTATTTTTGAAAACATTTGCTTTGAAAAATACAACACCAATGAAACCAAAGTAGATTGAATTTACATATTAATATAGCCTTGCATATTTCAGAAAATAAGGATTAAATATAGACCATAAATAAAAATGGAACATATTCTGGTATAAATGTGTCTCAAGATACTGTTTAACATAAAAAAAATACTGTCCAAAGAAACACAAATAATTATTGTTAGTAAGTTTTCTGGCGATTCTTATTTACTAGTAAATTTCAAACATAAGCCTTAGGACGGTTGTACACATACCGATATTATCGGCACCGACACCAGCAGGGGTGCTTGTACATACACCGACAAGATTGTTGTCATTGATTGAGAGGTGGGCAGTTTCGTGAGTAGTGCCGAGTTAAATTTGGCTCCAATGAGCAATAGGTTTCTTTTATTGTGTTTTTTCATCTCTGGAGGAGATGACATCAAAACTGGAGAGAAAGAGAGTTTTGGGAACAGCCAATAGTAGCCGCAAGGACTCTTGAACTCCTCCCCTGTTTTGTCCCACAAACACACTTTGATCTCCACCAATTCTATCAACGTCACAATAACATACTTAAAGCTTCTAGACATGTTTATCCTTTAAAAATACTACATAACTATTTTAAACCTTTCGAAACACTGAACAACAATGACAGACCACATCTGGAGACGAGTGTGTAATTGTTCTATGCACCAATATCATTGTATTTATCGAGGGGGGCCCCCAGTATACCTCCAACATGTCGGCAGTCGCCACGATGATGTTGACAATGTTGTCGTGTTGGCATTATGTACAGCCTTGCCATAAGATTACATGAAATTTCAGTTCCACCAATATCGACACCGACTGTTGTGGTAATATCTTTGATGTAAAAAGGGCCTGGATTTAAATTGTAAGATACCAGGCCATAAAATAGCAATACAAAATAAAAAAATAAAAAAATATCGACACCGACATTATCAGTATGTGTACAACCGGCCTTAGGTATAAAGAAATGAACCCAGTTAAAGGCTGTAAAAAGAGTGAGTTTACTCCAGGGCTGGGGCAAGAGAAGTTCTTGACTTCTTTGGGTTATCAGGCAGTTTATGAAGTTATAGTAGTGACTGTTATAATATTTATTTTAAAAAAACACTAGGCCTTTAAGTTAATTATTAAGTAATAAACAGTCTTGAAAAAATAATAGAAATTTATATTTTTAGTTGGTTTATATTTAGATTGTCAAGGTCTGGTTTTTCCATCTTTGAAACATGAACCTTCACATATTCCCTAGTTTCATATCTTCAGATTCCATCTGTAAGTACAGAAGTTTCCTACGATTGCAGAGCACAGAAAGTACCTCAAATTGGGTCTTTCCCACCCGTCCACCTTCCGCAGTAATGTATGATAGTGTGTTGTATTTACAAAACCACAGAGGCAAGTTAGAAGAGAGAGTCGATCTCCCCGTGTCCACCACGGAAATGTAGGACCTTCCCAGTTTTCTATTCACCTTTAGTTTTTATTAGTCTGACCAAGTAGATATGAAAAAATGGATATTTTAAACCAACACCTATGGTTGAAAAAACAGGTTTATTCAACAAAAACAACATATTATTCCCAAAAAGAATATGTTTTGCTAGGCTAAGACAGATTAATATTACTAAAAATTGCTTTATGGATTATCATATTGAATGATCCTTCAATATCTGGGAGCAATAGAACACCTATTACATTGTCTCCCCATTTTCATCCCCAATGACCTTCTTAAAGTCTTCAATCTGTGTGATATGTGCACACCATCATTGATGCAAAAATCATTAAAGTTAGATTTACTTTTAAAGTTTGACTATGGCAATACAACCCATCCTAATCTAACCTGGCCTTACTTTGGTTGACCTATTGAAGGCTTTGATAAAGTATGATGGGTTGGCTTTTAATAAGTAAATTAAAAACGAAATATTACAATTTAGTGTAGTATGAATTCTAAAGTTTTGTTTATTTAGGGTAAATAACAGATATTTAGAAAAAATAATCACTAAAATTGTAGATATATTTAAATGTTGATTGTATACAAATAGGTAGCCTACAACCCATCATAACTTAACCTGACCTTCAAATGATTTATGTGTTAAAGGTTATGTTAAGTTTGGATAAATTAGATTATTATTAGTATTATAATTAAAGATTATGAATTTGTAAAAGACAATGTGTTAGTCTATAATCAAACGTATTTTATGTTGCCGGTAATGTTAAATGTTGCAGAAGGTTATTTTGTCATATAAGAGTGTAATTAAATGTACCAGTATTTATAATTTAACTTTTGTCATTATTGGTGTGTACTGTACCAAATTATGTTCTTCAAGGATATAAATGTTGTTTTGTAGTAAGTTTATTGCCTATACACACTGTTTTCTAAGAGAGTTTGGGTTTGTGTACTAATCCCAGAGGTACAAATATCATCTAAAACAATAATGCATATTATATAATTATAATAAATAAAGGCAGATTATTAAACAAAGTTGCCTTTGTTGGTGTATAAGAGAAAGCATTGTGCTACTGACACAAATTACATTATATCATGGTAATGAATGGAGATTTACTATTTAGGGCCTAAGAGTGTGGTTGTGTGAAGTGGAAAGACTTGAAATTTAACTTATTGGTGTAGGTATTTCTTCTTACTCAGCACTTGTATACAAAAGGTAGATAAATTAATACTTTCTCAATTATATTTTTGCCCACTAAACAAAACATGTTTAGGCCTCTTAGGGTTTCTACCGTGAAAGACGATGGTTTGTTACATAATTCACACTTTATGTAGGTCATTCATCTAGCCTCTCTTCAAGTAATTTTTCTTTTTAGCAATTAAAACACAATAATCATTTGCACTTGAAACCTATTGATTATAGTAATATCTAAAAACCACATAACAATCTAAGAACCCTTATAGTACATGGTTTTGTATACGAGATCACCTCATCCAATAAAACCCAAACACTGCCTTTGTTTATAAACTAACTTTTTACATAGTTACTTTTAATTTGAAATACATAACTATATTATGATAATCATTTTATTTTCTTGGCAGCATTCATTTATTGCAAGTAGACAATTCACAGCTGGTCCTCTACCCTAAGGGTCCTGTTTATTCAAAGAAATTAAAGAGTAGCCTACACCTAAAAAACCAAACCATTATAGTATGTTTAGTCAGTGTAATGTTCAGTTTATTTGAAAGTAGAAGAGATGCCTTTCAAATATGTTCAACAAATATGACAGTGCTAACATGTGAAAGCAGACACAAAATCAAATTTATTTAAATGTGTGTATGGCCTGCCATAAGAACAGGGCTGTAGAATTCGAGTTGGAAGCAAATATGGCTGTATGTAGAGTTTGTAAAAATAGACCGAATTCTCACTGGCTTCAAAATAAAAATTTATAATATTATCATAATACATGGCCATTGTATCATTTTAATTTTATAGCTTTTTTTTTATTCTTTACAAGCAATATTTATAATTTGGATTAACAAATTTAAATTTAAATCTAAATTCATAATGCCAAAGAAGCTTCCCATAAATATATCTGTATTGGAACATGTTAATGCGATCAATTTGTTATAACTGATTAATATACTTTAGCCATTTAAGAAGGAGCAAGAATCGAATAGTAGAAAAATATAGGTGTTGGAGTCAAAAGCTTAGCGTACTGACTCCTAAATCTTAAATCGGCAAAATAAAATCTGCTTGCTATGTTAATTGAGTATCTTTATATCTTTTTATGTTTATTCATTAGGAGTTCCTTAAAGTGATTAATTTCAAAATATTGTAGAGCCTTGTTTGATATACATTTGAAGTTCCAACCAAAATTTGAACACGAGTGCCTCGGAAACAAGGGTTCAGCCTTTAAGATTTGTGTGATTTTGATCATGGTTTGACAGTCCAACTGTTGTTAGATCTAAACCAATGTAAATAAAATCGATAATACAACAAATACCGTTACAATCATTTGTTCAGAGAAGAATATCACCAACAAAACGAGGCATTGATACAATGCATTAAAGAGAATGAAATGTTGATGAAAACCTTTTAGATTGAATAATTACACTAATATTACATTCTATTTGAGGGTGGTTAGGAAAAATATTCCAGCCACTGCCTTCTTTGATATTAGGAGCTATAAAATTATGGAAGGAAGGACCATATCCGACAATTACAAATATTACTAAAACAACTTTAATATAGTCATTCAACTGTCACGTTTGATAAATATTATAAATTTCTATAAAATAACAGTAATATGGTAAAATGTTATAAATGTTGGCAAAATGAAATAAGTGTAAGTGCATTCCAAGCCCAATTCTACTTTAGAGTGTGTGAAATAATATCCAGTAATTTAATTGAAATGTGTTTATACAATTATTTGTCAGTCACTAACCTATCTATGAAGTGATGCAAATTCAAAATTGTCCACACCTTTTAAAATAAGTAAGTAATTACAAATACAGATCCAAAACAGTTCAAATGGAAATGTCACAGTATTTATGTGATACAAAACTTTAGGCTTAATCACAATTACATATATTTAGCACCGCGTCTTACTACCTGTTCGGGTTATACGCTTTAAGTACTTATTACGCTAATAAATTAGGAATTGGGAAGGTTGAATTAGAGGAAATGAACCTGTATTTGCATGGAGGGAGAGTGGAAAACAATTTAGGAAAAACCACCCCCAGTTCACCCGACCGAGATTCAAACCTCGATCTCCCCGTCCTCAGCAGTCGAGCTCAACACGACTAGCACGTTAGCCAACTTCGCCACCGAGGCGGCTCTTGATCACAATTAATGTATCTCTAAAATCAATTATACAATGGATTGTACTAAGTTGGTTACCAGATGGAGCTAAGAAGCTATTGTTGACATTGGATAAAAAATGTTTAACCCTAGAATAGTATCATCATTGTGCATTGCTCTGACGTATTAAATTATACAACCTAAATAAAAAGCTTCTTAAGTTATGTGCGGTTTAACTTTTAGTCTTTTTTGATTAATTTTATTTATTTTGTTTTCTCATTTTTTTTGTATTTTTAATTGGATCAAAATTAAATATATCAAACTACAAAGTAAGAAGAATCAAGGTCTAGAAAAAAACCTGTGTAAATACTTGTAATGGCTGGAACTGTTTAGTTATATGTAAAGAAGAAAGAAATGAAAATATTGCTAATCAACCGATTTTTAATAGTCCAGGCACATTTATGCCCAATATTGGCATTTCCTTCAACTCTATTAAAGCTGTTGATACATAAATTTGGCATCTACTTCCAAATTACTGAATAACGTAACGTTAAATCCCAGATGCAATCATCTGTCATGACAGCTTATTGTTAAATGACAGATGTATAGCTCAAAGGAGGGGTGGCCCACTTTCTTGGAAGGGGAGTGGGGATGAACAGTTGTTCAAGCACTCCTCATAGAGTTTATATACAACAGTATTCTAGGGTTAACAAAGCTGTGAGAAAGTTAGGCCTACAAAATCAATACAAGTCTAAAACTGAAAAAATAATATGTAAATGGTAAGTTAAAAATAGCCTACATTAAAATGATTTATGGAATTTTAAAAAATTGAATGTACAAATAGCTCTTTTTTTTAAGGTAGGTAGATAGGGCCTAGTAGATTTTTTAAATTTACCTACCCCTAAGAAAGACTATTCCTATTCTTTGTTTATTCCAGTGAATTCAGTTGACAGTAAAAATAAAAATCTGCATTTGATCTAGAGAACTTTAACAAATGTGAGTCTAAATTTGAATAAGTCAAAAGTAGCTTATAGAAATTAGCTTTAAATATATTTTCCATACAAAATAAATAGTTTTCTTCTTATACAATATGTTATAGTGATGATAACTTAATAGCTTTAATAATAGTAGCAATAGGTTTAAGTTAAAATCTTTAACAAGAATAAAATTTCAAATTATGAATCTAAATTTTATATTTAATATAACTGTATTTTTGTAATTTAACCCATTGTTATTCTGGGCTCTTGTTTACAACAAAATGGAGTGGTTCACAACGTTTATTTTATGGAATTTAGTTTGACAGTGTAATTAACATAAACCAGTTATTTTTATTCTGATTTCTGAACTAAAGAATGTTATTGTTACTATCACGTTCCCTTTTATAAAATTCTAATCAATTAAACTAAATATTTATTTAATAAAGTAAACCTTACAAATTCCTTTACCTATTTTACCCATCATGCACTTCAACATTGTAAGTTTACATTACTAGAGACATCTACCGGTAGAAATTTTAATTTTAATTAAACAAAAATACTAATTATTTATTTCCTCAATAAAAGGGATGAAATATGCTTAAACCAAGATAATTTTATTATATTTAACTGTATACTATATTGTGGCTCTAATTATATAAACATACATTTTGTAAAAAAAAAGTCTAAGAACTTAAATTATTTTACATCATAAAAAGGAACGTACGTTAATTCCAATATGTAATACAATTTAATGTAAACTATAGGACAATGAAATAGAAGTGCTCAACAGTGAAATGTGAACCTGTTTAGAATTAGAAAGCCTTGAATCATTGTATTGAACATTTGTTGTATAAATCAGGAACAATAGTTTTTAATTTTATTTGTGTATTATTTTTCATATTAAACTGTTAACGGGTGTTATTCTAATATTCAATATAATTGGAAATGAGAAATTTCTATAGTAGTCACTTATATATATTAGAAACATTCTTAAAATTATTTAGTTAAAATGTTGGTAAGGGTTTGATCAGAGAGAAGGCATATGAGATTTTTAAGTTGTATTTCATTGTACTTTACATACCTATCCATTAAGGTAGATAACGTGTTATCGTGGCTTGGCTAAATTTTATATAACGTCAATCATTTGATAAATTTAGTATTCTTTTGTTTTGATTTCCAACTAAAGTGATCATTAAAAAAAACTAGTAGGAAAAGTGTTTACTACTTACACAAGGCAAATAAATATAGTTTTTTTATGCAAATAAATAATTTCATATGTACTTTTTAATAAATTCTGCTCAAATTGTTATGGTAATTTTGTTTGTTTGTATAGGCACCGTGCAAAGTGCAGACGATATTTGAATTCACAACACAAGCGCGCATGACGGCCACATTTTAAAGTTCTTACGGGGGAAATCTGAGCGACATCATTTTTACCGCGATAAAATAATCGAAAATCCTAAAATATAAATCACCGTTTCTCGGACAATCACAGTAGCTTTTCTATAATTTGTTAGAAAAACCTTAAAATACCTTAGGATATTATTAAAATTCCCATATTCCAATTGGTTTGCTTTGAAAAAAAAAATTGTTTTCTCATGAAAAGACTGTAACAAGGTTTTTAATTCAGACATATTTTCACTCTGTGTAAAAAAAATATTCCCTAATTGATAACTAAAAGTGTACGAAATTATCATTATGAACTGAATTTTATTTTGATATAAAATTCATTCCACTAAAACAAATTCTTTTCACAGAAATATGTGATTAGTTACGAGCTCTTTACGCACAACAGGTTTCCGATGGACTGAAGATTGTCAGAAAAACTGATCCGTCATTCCATTCCTACAAAGTTGAAGGGGATGTAGTGCTTTATATTAGCCAAACCAACTCTTATTATTACTTCCATTATTAAATCACTATTATAATGTCCAACCTTCCTTCAAGTACAATCATCAATAAGTGACCGAACGGAATGATGGACCGGTCTATCTTACAATCTTCAGTTTATCGAAAACCTGGCGCGCTTGAAGAGTTCGTAACTAAACTTTGGTGAGTAGATAGGACTTGCTTCCAGTGAAAGGAGACACTTGTTCAGACGTAAACATTTATTTGGAGGAAATTATACAGCAATTATAATTGGCACTAATAACTAACAACAATGGTAGTGTTTGGGGAGAGAAAAAAAAACAATAGTTCAATGTTGCCACACTATACAAACAACAATTACATCAAAAACAAAAAACACAAGATTTGACATTGAAAAATTGACACCCTCCCTCAATGTTAAAATTCTTACAAACAGGACAATACTACCCAAAATAAACTAACGGCTTATACAATCCCAAACTATGCTTAAACCTATAGAATTTAATTTTATCCAGTGGTTTTGTGAAAATATCCGCTACTTGTTCATTTTTACCAATGTACTCAACACTTACAACATTACTGTTTACTTTATCTCTTACAAAATTTACCTTGATATCAACATGTTTCAATTTATGATCAAAAAGATTCCTCAGCCAACATGCTTCCCCAAAAGCTAAACTTAAAGCAACATATTCAGATTCAGTAGACGATAAAGCAATTGTAGCCTGTTTGCGAGAAACCCATGAAATGGCACAACCATAAATTTGAAAAACATAGCCTCCAGTCGACCTTCGATCCTACTTATCGCCTGCCCAATCAGAATCAACAAAACCAACAATATATTTATTTTTGCCTCTCTTAAAAACTAAACTTACATCTAGGCTACCTTTTACATAGCGTAATACTCTCTTGAGAGCTACCCATTAGTCATTACTAGCGAAAGACTGGTATCTGCTTAAAACACTTATTGAAAGACATAGATCCGGTCTCGAACTCAACATTGCATACGTTAAAGAATCAATTACTGACCTGCGTCTACTTTCTATTTCCTGGCTCTCAGAATGATCTCTTTTTAACAAACTGTGATCAAAGTTTTCTTCCATAGGTGTTACAGCAGCTTTACAATCCAACATATTATAAGATATCAACAATTTTTCAAGGTAAGTACTCTGATTTATCACTATAGTTACCTCCCTTAAACTTTGAGTTACATGCATTCCCAAATAATGTTTAATTTTACCCAAATCCTTTCTCTTAAAGTATTCATTTGACTTTTTTTTTCACATTATTTTATCTCTTCAATTTCATTAGAAGTTAACAAAAATCATTTATGTATAGAAGATTCATATTCACATCTCACAAAGCCTAACTTAGATATACATGATGAAATTTTTTATTCCAAATTTTAAGTGAATCTTTTAAACCATATAATGATTTTTGTAACTTGTACACATTATTGCCATTATCTTTTTTATAACACCCTTCTGGCAAAGATACAAAGACATCACCATTAATGTCTCCATACAAAAATGCACTGCAAACATCTAATTGATATACTGGTAAATTATATTCATTACAAAACGCTAAAAACATTCTTACTGAAGTTAACCTCGCTACAAGACTATACATTTCTGAGAAAAACAAATCCTGTTTAAAACCTCTAGCTACTAATCTAGCCTTATGCTACACAATATTACCCTTTTCATCTTTCTTACGTTTAAAAACTCATTTACAATCAATAATATCACAATTCTTTGGCTTCTCTGCGCTTATACATGTATCATTTTCTATAAGTGCTCTCATTTCCGTGTTCCTTGCTTGTTTCCAATTATTACTATCACCAATTTATACAGCCTCTTCATCACCAACTGTAATCAAACCCACATGGAAATCATCAAATCTGGATGGTAACTTCAACTGTTTCCTTGCTGGTAAAATATATCCTTTTTCCTTACCTTCTTCTATACTCTCAATGATCGCTTCTTCCTAATTCACCTCCTCAGTTCCCAAATCCTGTCTCTCCATTACTTGCTCCTCACATACTTCAGGTAGGTACTCCTGACCTTGTCCTTCACTAACTTCATTTAGACAGTCCTGTCTCTGTTCCTTATTTACATAATCCTTTTCTTTGTTTTCAGGGTCTCGCTGCGGTAGAAAGATTGCACCTCTATGGATCTCCACCTTATTTCTGTCAGGTAAGTAACATCTTAATCCTTTCGTTTTATCACTATCCCACAAATAAACCAATCCTATTCTTGGGATCCAACTTAAGCCTCTTCTACTTAGGTATCTGTACAGACACTCTTGAACCAAATATTCTAAAATACTCTATGGCTGTTTTTTTTACTATAGAAAGCTTCATAAGGCGTTTTTCCTTGTATAGGACTAGGCTTTGTTCGGTCAATATTATATGAAACCGTGTTGATAGCTTCAGCCCAAAACTTCTTGTGCATATCAGCGTCTTGCAACATGGCACGAGCAGCCTCCACTAACGTGCGCATTTCTCGTTCGGCTCTGCCGTTTTGTTCTGATGTGTACACTACACTTATCTGATGAACTATGCCAAGGGACTCCAATAAGTGTTTTAAATCTTCATTTACAAACTCTAGGCCGTTATCAGTACGTAAGATCTTCAATTTACAACCTGTTTCTCTTTCCGATTTCAAAATATTCTTTTCAATACAGGTTTGTACTTCCAATTTATGTTTCAGGAAACACACTGTACGAAACGCCGAAAAGTCGTCCTTCAATGGCAGAAAAAATCTGAATTCATCTATGGATGTCTGCTCCATCGGTCCACAAACGTCTGCATGTACTAATTGCAATCTTTCATTTGCTTGCGAACTGCTTATCGGGAATGAAATACGATGGGTTTTTTTTCCCACCAGACAACCCTCACACATAACCATCAATATCGCTAATAAAATCAATATTATTACGTTTTAACACTTCTTTTATTGTATTAAAGTTCTGATGTGCAGGATTTCATGCCAATCTGATAATTTCCCCACCTTTTGCGTCAAACAACAACTCTGTCAAAACTGTCAAAATTATGAGTGCGTTCTGGTACACGCAAAATGTCATTTTGAGCATTTTGTTCACTTAATAACGTAACTTCTTTATCACACATTCCTAGACTGTCTGTAAACACCATTTTATAGAGTTTGTTTTTAATACGTCTTGCTAATGCTCGAGTGACACCACCATTGTCCACAAATTTACAAAGTTCACTATTTGATATTAGACAGAAACCCTTGTCCAACACATAACCTACTGAGAACAAATTAAACTTCAAATCAGGAACATATAACACATTTAATAAGGATGTTTTCAAGTTCTTCTCCCCATTCCAGGCACTCAGCATAACAGTACCAACTCCCATCACACCTAGTAATTTTCCATTGCCAACTTTCCCCTTTTGGAGAGTGGTTTCTCAACTAGTCTTAAATAGCAGCTTATCTCCACACAAATGATCACTGGCACCAGTGTCCATGTACCAACAGTTTTCATAAATATTTTCTTCATCATTTAGAGTCATGAATGCTTTTTATTCTGGTTTACTTCCTTCACTGCCCTTTCCTTTAGCTTTCAACTGTCTACAATTTTCCATTAAGTGACCTTTCTTGCAATAATGGCGGCTTCTCAATTCCTTCCTTTTATTTTTGTAGCAATCTCTTGACAAATGGCCTACTTTCACACAGGTGTAACATTTTCTTGAATGATTGTCTACACTAGCCAGGGCTACTACTTCCTCACATGAACCCATTCTCTCTTCCTCCAGTAATAAACGAGAAGTCAATTCCTCCATATTTTGTTTCTCTGATGGCACAGACTCCCATGCTGATCGGAAATGCCTGTACTTCTCTGGTAAACTCAAGTATTTAGGTAATAACCATTTTCTCAGAAACAGGTTCACCTGCCTGTTTTAACTTGTTTCTTCTAATTTTGACAGGAAGATTGACATGGAACTGTACTCAAATTGCAACATGAAGAATGTTTGATGCAATAGGTGCACGCTGACCACCGATTCTTTGTCATAGACCAACTTTAGCTTACTCCACATATCCTCAACAGTGCTACACGATAATAAGTGTGTCAGCGGCCCTGGTTCCATCCTCAATACAATAATCTCCTGAGCCCTCGCATCGTTGCTTATCCATTCTGGTTGGCTTTTCACTCTTCTGGATTGACTTTCTCTCCTACAACAATGTCAGATAATCCCTTGCCTCGAAGAATTACTTCAGTTTGGAAACGCCATACTGCCCAATTTTCAACACCGTTTAATCTCAAGCTGTGATGTAAATTTTGGCCGTCCATCTTCAACAAAATTGCTGTCTCTGTATTTTTTTTTTCGCCAATAAAAACCCCCAATACTCAAAATAACACAAGAGTCTGTTTCCGCGATTCCTTTTTCTTAACCTCAAAAAATTTTTCTCAATGCCACGTGCTGGGAAAACAGTGTCGAGTGTTGTTCAGTGTTCCTGGACCCATAACCTTTGGTGAGTAGACAGGACTTGCTTGCAGTGAAAGGCGACCCTTGTTTAGACGTATACATTTATTTGTAGGAAATTATGCAGCAATTATAATCGGCACAAATAACTAACAACAATGGTAGTGTTCGGTGAGAAAAAAACCAATAGTTCAATGTTGCCACACTATACACACAATTACATCAAAAACAAAAAACACAATATTTAACATTGCAACACTGACATAAGCACATCAAACTGTGAAAAGTATTGCTGATCGAGGAATGAGGTTTATATCAAAATAAAAATTCAGTTCATGATGATCATCTCGTACACTTTTACTACTCAACTATATCAATTAGGAAAAATCTTTTACACAGAGGGAAAATATGTCTGCATTGAAAACCTCATTATAGTTCTTTCATTAGAAAACTTTTTTCAAAGCAAACTAATTGTAATATGAGAATTTTAATAACATCCTCATGTCTTTAAAGGTTTTTACAACACAAATTATGAAAAAACTACTGTGATCGTCCAAATAGTTTACGAGAAATGGTGTTATGTTTTAGGATTTTCGATAGGCATTATATTTTAACCATGTCTCGACACTCCCAATAAATGAATGCTTGTTTACAGTTACATAAATGGTTAGAAATACAGTTAATTTAAATATAATTAGTTTAAAAAACACTAAATACATTTAATTTCAATGAATGGTGTTTATTAGCATTCCAGTCTTGCCATTCCAATTGCAGCACAGTGTGTCTGAAAACGATCACATGGAAGAGGTTTGGTTAGTATATCTGCTAACTGGTCTTCAGAGGGTACATGTTTGATCTTGATTCCATCGTTCTCATATTTCTCATGTATGAAGTGGTAACATACGTCTGTGTTTAGTTCTCTTGTGAAACTCTGGGTTTCCCACCAGACGCATTGCACTTTGATGATCAAATGCTACAATTGTGGCCTCTCCAAGATGTTTCAACTGGATGACTTCTTTGGCCGTAGTTGATGCAGCAATTTACTCGGCTTCGGTAATGGAAATTGAAACTTATCATTGGCATTGACTAGCCCATGCTACAGGGCCATTGATAATTTGAAACAGGTATTCAGTTGTGGAGCGTCAGGTGTCCAAGCCGTTCACAAAATCATAGTCGGAGAAGTAAATTAATGGGGGTGGATTCTCGCTACTTGTAAATTCACGGCCATAGCTGGATGTGTCTTTTAAGTATTTTAAAATGCGTTTGACCGCATTCCAATGACTTAGGCCATGCTTTGCCAAATATCAACTCACGTTTCCAAATGTATACATAATGTATAGTCGACTAACTATTCCAGCAAACATTTATCTTCCAACAGCTTCTCGATAGGATACTTTTCTTTCTTCAGTTTTACCTTTATTTGAACTTAAGCTAGTGTGTGGATAAGCAGATACATTGGTTGGTTTAGTCTTCAAGATCGAATCTTTTGATTATTTGTTTGATGTAAAATTATCGATCCGTTCAGATTATTTTGTTTTATTTCCAGTCCCACAAAGTAATTTGGTTCACTGCTTGTGACTTCAAAAGTCGTCTTCAGTTCATCGAGTACAAGATGAAGTGTCATTTTGTTTTCAGCCATGATCAGCCCATCATCAACATATAATGTAAGAAAAACCTTTGTTTCATTCATGTCGCCTCGATAAACACATTTATCTGCAGTACTTTGGTTGAATCCAAATATTTTTAGGAAACTGTCAAACTTATCGTTCAAACAACGTGATTGTTTGAGGCCATATAGGGACTTTCTTAATTTACAAACAAGGTTTATGTCAACATTGATTCCATCTGGTGGAAACATGTAGATGTCTTCCTTGAGCTCACCATACAAAAATGCAGTTATCCCACCAAACTGCATGATTTCATAGCTTTGTTGAGCTGCGATAGTGATTAGGATTCATATAGTCATATCGTGTTGTAGAAGAGTAGGTGTCATTGTATTCAACCCCTTCTTTCTATGCAAAACCTTTAGTACATAGCCTTGAATAATATCATGAAATGTTTCCGTCTCCAATGAATTTTACTTTGACGACCCATTTTGAGCTTATAGCATTTTTACCGACAGGTAATGATCTAACTCTCAGATGTTGTTCTTTTCCAGCGCATCCAGTTCTTCTTTGATTGCATCAAGTCCACTGCCCTGCAACGGAGATCTTCATGGCTTAAACATAGGCCTGTGGTACACCTAAGAAAGTCTAGAAACACTGTACATTAATGTAAAATAAGTGTTAGTGAAGGAAGCCAACCTGAAAGGATAGTTAGGTTAGGCCTATATAGAAAAACATACTTCTTTCTTCATTTCACCATGATACACTTCACACATTGTTTTGAATTTAAATGACTAGAGAAGTATGTTTTTCTATCTAGGCCTAACCTAATTACCCTTTCAGTTTGGCTTCCTTCATTATCAATTACTTTATATTATTGGCATCTTTATTATCCTGTTATTTGGACCTACCACCTCCACCTGCAGTAGTCCTCTCACTACAAAGCCTATTTCGTTTTTCCTCCCTTCTCGTTTCCCATCCATTGCATCATATAAATATATCATAAATAGAGCATATAAATTAATTCTTTAAAATCCTAAATAATATAATTAACTAATTTTATAGCTTCCTCAGTAGCGAGGCGTCAGGGTAGGCAGGGAAAACCCAGCTATCCCAAAAGATTCTGGAATAGGAGAGAAAACATCCCTTTACATAAAACAGATTTAAAATTGAAATTATAATGCCCATTTTTCAAAGCGTTATAAAATTTTAGGAAGCGCGCAAAGCGAATGTGTCAGTTCCTTTTAGCAAGATTAGCAGACACCTTTCCATTCATAGCACTCGGCAAATCAGGCCTTCGGGGAGCTAGAAGGTTAGTGTGCACGCAACTGTTCATCTCAGCCACTGAAGGCAACCAGTAGGCCAGCTATCCCCAACTCTTGAGTGTTACATTCTGACCATAAACAGTGTGTTTCAAAGGTTTATTATAGTTAACACTGCGTCTTACTACCTATTACACTAGTGTGTAATGGTAGGGTGATAGCGAGATGAAATGGAGGACCTACAGTTTAAAGTGGAATCCGAACCACGGTGGAGGCCTGGCATTCCCCACATTCACAAGTTGTGATTAATACACATCTTGTTAGAAGTGAAGGAAGGGTTTGGTAATCGAGTTGTTATAAAATTTTGTGTTATATGCATCGTTAATGTTTTAGGATTTAGTATATATACCGTAGAAAAAAATGGGAAACACTGTTAACATCAACAATGACTCTTTCGATTCAGTTGGCTTTTCATCGATAACTCTACTGAGGCTTTGTCTTTTACCCGAAAAGTGAATTTAAAAGGAAAAATAGCAAGACCAAAATAATATATTTCACAGAATGTATAAAAAATAGTAGTAGTAGTATATCATACCTATGAACAAATTAATATAAAGTTTAATTAATTTTTAACCTTACTTAATAAGAATGAATTTATATTCATGTAGAACGCATGACTAATAGTTAATAGTGCACAGAGTACAGTCAGTGGCAGCTCGTCCATAAGATCTGCAGTACAGGCAACTCACAACACAAAATATTATTATATTAAACATATTTTGGATTTTGTAATTTGTATGGAAGGTTTTCATGAGGCTGCAGGCTAGGTGTCAGGCTATTATTTATTATATCTCTCCCATTTTTTTTTTTTTTAGAAAATAGATTCCGATAAGTAGGTGGCAAATTATTGCATTTAGCCATGTACTTTTGCTTTAAAATGAGATCAATATGCGAGCTCAACAAACATTTATTTTATGCAACATCTAACAAACATAACTAGTTTTATGCTGCATGCTAATGCATATTTTCGTATCTATACATATAGATGCATAAATACAATTTAAATATTTAGAAAAAGTTTCCTTTAGTTCCAAGGAAAATTTAAAGCCCTTTGCAAATCAATTTATCTGACATCGCAACTCAGTTGGTAGTGTGTCTGTCTACTGAGCTAAGGATCCCGGGTTCAATTCCCAGATTGGTCGAAAAATGTATCATTGGTGAAATAGGGTTTTTACCCTTTCACAATAATAAATTAATGACCAGCTACTGTATGTTGTGCCTGTACTAGTCTTTAAGTTAGATTATAAGACATATGAGGCTAAGACAGGCCTAGCAGGCCAGTAGTAAAAAGATGTATGGCTTGAATAAAAAAGTGACTCATGCCACAGCCTAGAAACAGTAATGGATGTAAAGTAAAGCAAATAAATTTAGTTTAACTCCATTATGTAGGCTATTTATCACTGACCATATATTATAGTGATTCAACTAAGTAGTACAAAGGCCAGTTGATGATGTTTGTTGAGTAAGTTGTCCAACTTTTACCACTATTCTTGGTGATGGAAATTGAGGACGGCAATGGAGACAGGTGGGAAAGAGATAATTGTTGTTCTTAAGTCACTACTGGCTTTATGTTTTGAGTTTGCTTAAACCTGAAAAAAAATCAGCGCTTGCCAGAGGAATTAGTTGCAGTGTGTTCTTGTATTCAGTCAGGCACACTTTGGAACATTTTCTGAAACCATCAACAAGCTCGCATGAAGTTTACAGTCATCAGAATATTTGGAGCTATTTCATAAATAATCAAATAGTCTGGTGCCGAATACAGCTGGAAGAGCAATGGGAGACAAATATAAAAACTTATTGAAAAGGAATATAAGCCTCATATTTTTGGAAAGAGTCAGCTTCTTCGGGGGAAAACAGGAAGTGACAGAGCATACTCCTACAGATATGGCCAGCAACAAATATTGTCCTATCACTAGAGGTGTGCGAGATAATAAATAATAAATACTTATCACATATCAAATAATGACCCAGTGTTTTATATATTCAGGGATGAAAGCACAGTTCCCAACATTTTTTAGATTATAGCATCTCTGTCTCGACTATCAGGTCAAGAACGGGTAAATATTTTTTCCTCGCAGGAATCTCGCACACACCCACCCATCACTCTAACCAGTATAGGTTTGTGTTGTACTCCATGTTCATGAGACCAACAAATAGTAATAACTGGGTTACATCTGTACATTTAAAAAATCACCTTCTAATTCGAAATAAAATTACAAATTTTGATGGTCACTTTTACTAAAAACATGTGGCTCTAGCTATGAGCATAAATTGTACAAAATTACTTATTAAGTCTATGATATAAATATCATTATAACTGGTAATGTATGACTTATAAGTCATAAACAAAATAAAAAATAAAAAACATAAGATACATAACATTTGTTAATAACTCAAAATTTATATACCATTACCAAATACAAATATAATCTTGGTATGCTGGAAATGTTTACCTTAATCCTACTTATTCTGTTAGCATAATTTTAATGTAAAGGCATACTCTGACTTACAACACTTTTCAATTGTCATGTCTCTAGCTCGAGGCGCTTGCTTTACAGATACGACACCTCAGGAACCTCTCACATCAGTGTCCAATGAGTTGCATAACTAGCCTTTTTTTGAAATAAAATCCTACAATGTTTATATTAGTTATAACAGGTCCATATATGACGAGTGCAGTGCATTACATGTATTAATAAGTGGTCTGGAATCTAACCCATCATAAGTGTGGGGTATGTATGTGTAGAGAGAGCCTGAACAAGAACTAAGATGTGAGGAAAAAATAATACATCATAACAAAAACAATACATTGCAGTGATTATTCATACTGCTGTTAGCAGAAAGCAAGAGGTTGTGGCCTGCATAAGGGCTAGAAGAAGGGGGAAGAATTTTATATAAAAGCTTGTGGAGATATAAACAGTTGAGAGCCGCCTGACATGTGCTCTGCTCTAGGGATGGGCTAAACTGTGATTTTTTAATATTGGTATTTACTGTGATCGTGATTGTAAAGTAACAGTGATTATTCACAGTGAGTGGTGGTCAGTGTTTTGTCGACTGATATTTTCTCACAGTCGCAGTTTGTTGCTGTATCAATATTTTGCCCAGTCACCGCTCTTTACTATAACAAAGTAATGTGTTGGACCTTATAGAGAAACACAGAGTTGCCAACTTTCCAGTCTATAGACTAGAGACTAATAAATAACAGATTTATTTTAGTTAGACTGAAAGAAAATTCACATTGGGAATCAACGGACTAAAAACAAAGACTAACTTAGAGGAATATTACTATACAATATTGTTTCATAAAATGTAAATTATTATGTTTATTAATCTCAACAATACCTGCTGTATATATATAATTATTATTTTTGTGTTTGAAAAGTAAATTTGAGAAACATTCAACATGTTATTGTATTGTAAAGTTTAAAGAGATAGTGTGTGCCTCCACAAACTAATTAAGTGGAGGGTCTTTTTCAAAGAATGTTTATTGAAACATGAGAATTAAGGACATAAACCGCTACTGCCCACACCTGTGTGTCACCATATCGCCAGTCGGCAACCGATATTATTTTGTCAATCACGGTCATAGCTTTCATACTGGAATGCTGCTGTCACCGTCTGGTGAGAGTATCACTAACACAAATCACCACTATCTCAATCACCGATACTTTTGAGATCCAGTCACTGAGAGTGACTGTGATCATGGAGTAACGGTTAAAAATCACCGTCAGTAAAATATCACCCATCTCTACTCTGCTCGTTTTACAAGTGAAAATGCTTGCAATGAAACATTTAGCGAGGGATAGAAATAGCTACTCTACCATATTTAATGGCATGTGAAAATGAACGTGGAAGGGGGGGGGGCGTATATCAAGGTCAACAATTTGAGTGCTAGTCAGTCTGTTGTTAGGACAGGGAGGTGACCCAGACATAGTAGAGATTACAAGGGGTGTAACGCCTAAAAAACATTTAAGGGGGTTCAAACCTTGAAAACATATAAGGAATGTCATGCCCGTAAATCATTTAAAAGGTTTCAAATCTAGAAAACATTAAAGGGGTGTCAAAACTGGATAGCATTTAAAAGGTATCAAACCTAGAAAATCTTTTAGTGGATCAAGACTTGAGAACATTTAAACGGTTTCAAACCTAGAAAGCATTTAAGAGGTTCAAGCCTAGAGAACATTTAAGGGGTTCAAGCCTAGAGAACATTAAAGGGGTTTAAACCTAGATTTTTTTTAAGAAATGTCAAGCCTTAAGAACATTTAAAAGGTTTCAAGCCCTGAAAACATTTAAGGGATGTCAAACCTAGAAAGCATTTAAGAGGTTCAAGCCTAGAAACATTTAAGGGGTGTAAAAACCTAAATACCATTTAGAAGGTTTCAAACCTAGAATACATTTAAGGGGGTAGTAGACCTAGAAAGCATTTAGGGTGTTTAAAGCCTATATAACATTTAAGGGGTGTGTCAAGACAAGATAACATTTAAAAGGGTCAAGAACTAATTATATCATTCATTACTGTTGTGTTGTTTGATTAAATTTATTGTTGTATAACATAAAAGTGGCAGAAGTATGGACTGATACTAGAAATAACATTTAGTATGAAGATGTCACTTGTAGGGTCAGTTGGTGGCTTGGCAGACCGATGTCCTAATTTCTCTAGTGAGCCTTTTCAGTGCTGCATAGGTTCTCAGCTGACAGTGGAATTGTTTAGGAACCAACCAAATTTTGGGTTGAGTACTAATCATCACACAAACAAAATTAGGCTTTGTATATTTAAAAATTAGAACTTTATTAATCACCCCGTTATTTTACCCTTTCTAATCACTATACTGAACAGTTAAACATTCTCCATGCAAAGTTTAAATTTCTGTCAAAAACTTATAAAATTTAAAAAATTTGATTGAAACCTTTTGTCTAAAAAACTGGATCAAAGGTTCCTCTAAATTTTTGGAAATTTTGTTTTAAATTTTTTATTTTTTATTATTAATATCAGCTCAAGTAATAATGCTTTGAAGTAATTTTTTGCATTTTGAATTTTGCATACTTAAATATAAAACCACATTTTCAATAGGAATTTACTAATTTAATTTTTTTTTTATCAAAAACATAAGAAAAATATACTATTAGGTATTTGATTCAATAAATAATCCTATTCACACACCCCTAATTATAATATATTTTTATTTTCACTTTTTCCATTGCTTTTTCCAAGATTTGAATATTGGACTTAAAGATTTGTAGATAAAATGAAGATTTTATTAACAAAATTGTGGAGTGAACCAACACAAGTTCTGACAGAACAAAACCAACAATATTTGTAGATGGTAGCTATCCTCTTAAGGCAGTATATTATATTTATTTAAATTGTGTTTATTTTTTTACTATACAGTCCATATTGTTTAAGTTATTTTGATCCTTCACTTTCTCCCTACCCATTCTATTATTATTTTAAATTTTTTATATTTCAAGGATGAATTTAAAAACATATATAAGTATAATGAAGTGTTGTTCAGGGTGTACTTTATACTAATTGTCACACATGCGGCAGGTACATACATATACATTCAATGAATGAGAAACTAGGAAAGTGGATGCGATGGGAATGAAGTTTGTGAGGAGCATGTTAGCTGTCACAAGGATAAAAAAGATTAGGAATGAAGTTATCTGGGAAAGAGTAGAGGAAGCAAGACTGAGATGGTATATCAGTCCTCTTCTTCGTCAGAAAAGAGTAAAACACAAACTGAACTTTGGCAGCATGGTTAAAAGTTGACTGCAATGCTGCCTTAGTCCAAAGTTCATAATTATGTGTTTTGTTGTGTTTTTAATTGTTAACTTCGATACCTACAGTTTTCTGGTAAGTTTATAGGATTTATTCTTCTATCTCTCATTCAATGTTTTATTCATATTCAATAACAACATAAATAATAATGGTATAGATCGAAAAATTGGGCAATAAACCAATAAAATCATTTAATACTAACCACTGTATTAAGTGTGTCATAACCCATCATCACCATCATCGACTGTTTCCAGTCAGAGACCGGGTCAGTTTAATAAAATGCCTCCATCTTCATCTATCCTTTCAACATTCTTCCCTTCCATTCTCCTCCTCTTACTTGTAAACCTTATGTTATCTGCTCCTCCCATCTCTTTCTTTATCTCCATCATGGTATTTTTCCTACATAGTTCATAACCATCATTCTCTTTGGTATTTTTGCCTTTCCCATACCTTATGAAGCGGAAATCATCAATTGGTGAAAGATACCCAAACATATACGTGATATCGATGATTTATTTATTGACGCCCTTTTGAATTAAACTTAACATAAAGAGTAACAAAAAATATAAACTTTTGTAAATGAATATAAAGCACAACTAAAGACAATTTCACTAGTAAAATAATTGAATCTTCAGATTTATAGGTGGAAAAAATATAATTTAAGTGTAATTATTGCTCATTATCATACATATGTGCATGCATACCTTATTTTAAATATTAATTATCTTAAGTAATTTATAAAATATCATACACTACTAAATTAACAGAAGAAGAAAAAAGTTACTCCATATGTGCAAATACCGTAACGTACATGAAAGTTTTTAAAGTCTAAGACAAACTTGCGCTCTCATAGATTCTGCCAGTCTTGGATGATTTTAATTCACACAGGAACCTATCGATTGTAAATGTTGGTACACACAAACCGGATGTTGGAATGTACTGAGGTTGCCGCTATTACATAAACCTGTATTTAAATGCTGCCACCCCCACCACGACCGCCGCCATTGAACCCAGCATCATGCCCCAAGGGATCTGCTGTAAGCAATACAAACCAACATCAACAACTCTTATCATTATTCACAAAGTTTCTACACAAGAAATCAAATTTCCATCTTTAATTTTAATTACACTTTTTAACGAAAACCTCTTTTCTATTTTTTGAGGTAGTTTGTAATGTATATTTGGAAGAAGGTAAAAGGTGATTTCTAAACACCTTTCCGGTACCTTCTTCAAAATATATATTTTTAGGGATGTAAAACTAGAGTATTTGATTCCTCCAGCAACATGATGTGCTTCAAATAATTATTTCAAAGCTTTGCAGAGCAGTTGTGAAGGAATTTTCAGGTTATTCAAGTTGTGTTTGTTAACTGCACAAATTCATCAAAAACAAGTTTATTAAAAATGGACTCAACGATAATTAATAACTCGATTGAATATAAGAAGATATATATTTTACACCAAGTTTGGTTTTCTTTATTATAATTGATTCAGTGATACCACATGACTTACATAAAAAAGTGTCCAGGCATAGAAAACACAATGCCAACTAGAGGGATTAAAAAACATCATAATTTCCGAATTAATTTTCTTATATATTTCAAACCTAAACCGCATATACAAACAAAATTAACATATTGTCAAATAAACATTTTGGAAATCTGCCCCATGAATTATACCTTTTTGCTGTTGGTGTTTGTTTCTTGGGGCTTATTTTTTTGTCCTAACATCTTCTTGTACAGATTTTTCTCAAGCTTGTTATCTTCGTTGCGAAGACTGACCAACCGTAACAGCTCTTGTCGGATCATCTTCGAGTCTGGCTCCAGTTGACTGGCTTTGCGGACAGCAGCCACTGCATTTGCATTATCACCTTTCGCTGACATAATCTAAAATTAAACACGTATATTATTAATGCAACAAAAATTAAACTTTAATATTCTAGGTTTATGGTGAGGTGTTAAATATGATTGTGATTTTAAAACTCTTTATCAATAAATTGTTTTTTTCTTCTTTAATTTGATACAATGTTTTAGTTTTTACTTCGACATAGCTCCTTGAAAATAATAGTTTTTATTCCTATGACTGTATCAACATTAAGTTGTGTATGCACCAAAATATATCATATTTCATTAGAACAGTCACAAAATATAATTTAAACAGCTGATGCTATTATTTTACTAGGTGGAAGTGTAGGGTGGCAGTATTCTTGAAATTTTTAAAGCAAAACTTTTTTGGCCAAAATAAATGAAATATTACTCCAGTAAAAACATGAAATTAAAATTTCTTATTCTGGTGATATCACCAGTTGTCAAATAATTGTGAAGAACATATTGGCATTAGATGACAAACGTTTTAAATGAAGATAAAAAGTTTTCATTAAATTCCAGGACACCCTTGACAGATATTCAACAATTGTCGAGGTCACCCACCATGTGTAGAGAATTAAACTTTGTTTCTAATGAAGAATTATTTGATTTATTTAAAAAAAAGTTTAGCTATAAAAACTGCAAAAACCCTGACCTCTTCTCATGTCCCCTAAACTCCCAACTTAATTAATGCCAATATTTATCAATTTCAACAAAGTTAAGAAGAGAAGTTTTTTTAAATATTACCTATATTAATATATTGGATTAATTTCCAGTTTTAATTTTTTTTTTGTTTTAATCCCTTTCCTTAAATGTTTTAGCTACCTTTTTTCTTTCCGACTAAAGTGTAAAATTCGAACTGGGTTCCTCCTTTAACCTACAGTGATTATTCGATATTGTATTTTTTTCCATTAGAGTCCTCAAAGAATGAAAAGATGTTTCCTTGAATAAGCCATTAGACCCGTACATTTTGGTATCCTCTACTTAAAGCCTGTTACTCGCCAGAACAGATCTTGTTCACTCATTGTAACAATTATATAGCATATAATCCTAATGGGTAGTAAGACGTGGTGCTAAAAGATTAAAAAACAACAATTATGTGGTAGTCATTCCTGCTCTAACTTTGTATGTGGCATGATTAAAATTGACTATCTGTACTCACCTCATACGCAGCATGCTTTGACCAGTTTTGTTTTATAACATTACAATATTTAAGCTTTATACAACATTAAACGATAAGATCCCATATAATAAACTAGTGTTAAAAAAACTCAACTCCATTAGAAAATGGTCAAATGATTCTAAATGGTTTAGACTTAGTCTCAAAATTACTTAAATGTGTAAAAAAAGGAGGTGTTTAAAACTGACACTAAAGTGTTGTTAATTTTTAGAAAACACTCAAAAAAAAAAGTTGGACATTATGAGGGCTGTGTTAAAGATTCTATAAAATGATTGTTTAAAATAGTTTTTTGGGGGAAGCAATTCTGGACAAGTCGGAATTAAATTTAATCTGTTGAATTGGTTGTCAGAAAACAAATACTAATTTTGCATCATCTGACAGGCCTGGACTTGGCCGCCTTGAAAAAAGGAATGAAAAAAAATTAGTTAATATAGTTAAATATTTGGGTTACTGTCAATTTTAGAGAGCAAAATATGTAGTAGGCTGAAATGAAAGATTAATAAATTCTCTACAATAAAGGTTTGTACATTTTTTTAAGACTACTTTTTTTTTTAAGTAATAGGCATCGAAATAGAAGATTTTTCTGAGTGTTTGATAATTTATTTTTATTTTAGATAATCTATAGCCAATGAAACTACTTTTATAGTGTGTTAATATAATTTCTATTGCAGGGAAACAAAATACTTTTTTTCTTTTTATTTGAGGTGTTTAACATGCACTTTCAGACCTGACTAAATATATCAGCACATGAGAATGTCAATGAGCTAGAGCAAAAGAGCTTACTAATTTTGCCAGGAAAAGTATTTTCACATACCCTTTAGAGTTATTTTATAAGCCACAATCAACACAGGACCAATGGCTTTACTTCCCCTCAGAAGGAGGTTGAGCTAAGACTTTTATTCACTTAAGAAAAATCTGTTAACACCGGCTGGGTTTGAACCCACAAACATTGGGTCCTGAAGCAAGCATTTTACCATAAGACCACCAAACTTAACTTCAGGTTAAGAAAGTAAGCATTTTTTGCAACCAAGATAAACAGTTTACTCTCTTAACCTGAAGTGCAACATGTGGTAGTGAAAGTTTGACCTTACAAATTTGTCTAGTGTGTTTATAAAAGAAAAAAGCACCAAAGTATTATTTTAAATTAAACATTTAAAAGAAGATTGAAGGACAATGCGCACGCATGCACACACACACAATAAAAAATACAACAAGCTACAGAATTATTAAATTCTAAAGAAAGAGACTGATGTACCCTGAAAATTTCATAATTATATGTTTTGTTGTGTTTTTGATCGTGAACTTTGAGGCTTACAGTTTTTTGGTAAGTGTGCCGACTATCGTTCCTAATACAAACTATAACAAGTACTGTCACACCAGAATTTCTTCATTCCATCCTTGTTCTAGCCAATCACCTTTAATCTTCAAATTAATTAAATCAGCCTACCTTCCCCTTTCTGAATAACGCCTTGACATTTTCAGGTTGGCAGCGTAACACATTCTCCACAGACTGCAGGGCTGCATCGTAGGCTTTAATCTTCATCTGTGCAGCTGCTAAATTGTTGTATACCTTCAATCGGTCTTCAAGCAAGCTGTTTAGATCTTCCTCTGAGGTCTAATACAGGAAACAAATAAAGTAATACTAAGTGTTCCTTCAAACTTCTGTATAATATTTTACATTCTCTATATAAACTGTGTGAGCAACCATTATTAGGGAGGTTTCTGTTAGTAAAATATTTATGCTAAGATACCTAAAGTCACAATTAGAGCTAGGGCAGAAGCGATACAAATCTGATCATCGGCCAAAATCGCGACAGTTGGTCAAGCTGATGATTCTTAACACTGGTTTTTTGACCCGTATGTTAAAGTGCTATACACAAAGAAAGCTATTTAAGAGATAAAAAATATTGCAATGGCCAAGGGTAGAAGGAAAGTGAAAAAGTAATGCAATGTCCGAAAGTAGAAGGGGAGTATCTTTGTAAGGTCAAACCACAAGGTCAACTAGCAAACAGATATTTGCCATGAGAAGAAGATTCAAGGGAAATTACTGTGAACATGACTTTTAGCATATTCCATCGATAATTATATAATTGCACTAGCTTTAAAATTTAGAAATAATGCTTTCTGTGTACTTTGATGATTCTCTTGATGCTATATTGTGTTCAAGTATAATTTTAAAAATTGTAATATGCTAGGCCTTCATTCTTGAAATTGTTAAATAAAATTAGGGCTATTTATAAGGCTAATTTTTTAAAATGTATATTGTTATTTAAGTAGTTCTATGCATATAAACTGAATGGGTAGTAAGAGGTGGTGACAAAAAAAAGTTTTATTTCCAGTAGCCTACAGGAATAGTCTAAAACATACATACTTTAGCTGTAAGTTTTAGTTCATTTGTACCATTTATATTCCCCTATCCCCCAAACAAAATTATCTGACTTTTTATAACGAAATACCAATTTTTATTTATCATTATCAAACCTGATTCATTGGCCGCATGGTCTAAGATGTCACTTTTGTGTTGGACTAAACTACCGATGACAGGGAGATTGGAGTTCAAATGCTGATCTGATTTACTTTTTATTTTTTTCCAAAGTGGTTTTCTACTCTCCCTCTATGTAAATTAGGGTATACTTTCTCTAAATTCAACCTTCCTCATCCCTAGCATATTAGTGTAATTAGTACACATGCCTATAACCTAAGCATTTAGCAAGATGTGGTGCTACAAAAAAATATGTAAAATCTAGAGATGGGCCACTCGAATCGTCGAATCCTCGAATCCACCCAATCCTGACAGGTATTCGAGATTCGAGGATTCGGTGTTTTACTGGATTTGATGATCGAATCATTCACCTCATAAACAAAGTATAATATGTTGAATTCAAAAATTACTTAGTTAGGCCTACTTGAAAAGCACAACTTAATCCGTAATATTTATTTTGTCGGACAAAAGAGATAAACATAAATAAAATCTTCTTTAAAAAAATAAAAAATTGTTAGGTGTGGAAAATCTTATGTGCCTAGTACCCTACCCTCCCCCTCTATGGGAAACTTGGATTCGACCGTTTTGGCACATCCTCACTTCTAAAACTTTCACCTTACAAACAATCTTGTAAATATTTTAATAAACACAACAAAACTCTTCAAAAACTGAAAATCAAAACTAGAACTACATATAAACTTGAAATAAACTAAACAAATTACGGCTTTTTTTTATAACAGAAATAAGAACATATTATGGATGATACAAAGTCAGCCGCCATTACTCACGATATAAAGTCAGTCGCCATGATGTATATTATGTTTACTCGCCCGAGTAATGATTAAAATAAAGATACTGTTAGTTCTTACTACCCAACTGGTTTTAATTATCTATAACTATGTAAAGAACCCCAATTTATTGCATATGATCCTTAAGTTAGACATTTTGTTGGGTTTCATGAAAAATAAATACTGTCAACAGTCAGACAGCAATAAAACTGTTTATTTATCCCTACCGGCCTATGTATCGTATATCGATTGTTTGTTTGAAATCGATTCAGGTAATTTGATCACTTAGTAAGTGCTCTCGAGTTTAAGAATCAAATAACGACTTGCTAATCCATTATTTATTTTTAAATTGATTTTAACTTAGTTTTTATTATTTTTTTAAAATATGTTATTGAAGTAATTGTAGAAATATTCAAACATAGTCCTGCGTTATAATATACGAATGAACATATTGTAGTCGAAAATATGTTCGTGTTTTAAATAGAATGTATTCTCAGAAATCGATATATTGCAAGAATCAAATATATTTATTTTCTACACGAAAATAGATAATGGATATATAAGAAAATAATAAAACATACGTAGGTATTATTGAGTTCACTATTTCCAATATATGTTTAATTGTTAAGCACGTTGTTTTAGTCTTTATTAAAAATACCCGTTTGTATTTTTATTTTTGCTATCTTAATACAATAAAATATCCTTTAAGTATGATTAAAGTTGCCCTAGGCCTAAAATGTTTATTTCACATGTTTTTTATAAACTTAACCCATTCTAACAACACTTTTAAAAATAACTAAAAGACACTCAAATTTTTATTGATTTGATTTTTAAACAATAATAATAGTCTAGATTGTTTAAATTGGCTGGATTTTAACCTGTATTTGCGAGGGTGGGTTGAGGTTGATTAAAATTGAAAGCATTATTGAAATAAACCTTAATTCACAATTTAGGCCTATATTGTGTAGTGTAGGTCTATTTGTA
This sequence comes from Timema monikensis, assembly GCA_902151445.1. Lineage (NCBI taxonomy): Eukaryota > Metazoa > Arthropoda > Insecta > Phasmatodea > Timematidae > Timema > Timema monikensis. Next base: position 28,561 of record CABFVZ010001629.1, on the reverse strand, counting down.
AATCATTAAAATTTATAACGATTTGCTAGGATTCAAATTCAGATTCGAGATTCGAAAATAAAATCATTTTACTTAATGCAAATCAGGGTTTAACCCTTATATTGATTGACTTTTTACATCAAAATACAACTTTTTATGCAAAGAAATCTAAATGTTTTGCTTTCAACAAATCATTGTTTCTACTTATAACACTTTACTTCACAGTATTTCTACATTGTTTTCATAAATTTCTAAGTTGTGGGGCATTTTAATTCTTTTGAAAATTATTTAACCATTGGGCCACCTCATTATTAAACAAGTCACTCATAGAGAAATTATTCTAGCATTTCCAAGTTATTACAAGTCCAAGTCAAGTGTGTTAAACACTAGGTGTATGCAAAGCTCCTTAAAACTCAAAATTCAACTGAAATATTCAAACAATTCAATTACACTTAAGAAAAAAAACCATCAGACTTTGACAAACATTATGTCTGGCAATTAAACATAGTAACAGTTAAAATATACATTAATTTTCAATTTTTGTCATTTAGTTTGTTTATCCCGAAAGGTAGCAAGTTTACCTTACATTGATCATCTATGCCACAGCTTATAGGACAGAGCCATAGTATAGTTCGTCAAGGTGTTATCATAGTGGAGTCTAAATTAGAAATTAATTTTCACTTTAATAAAAACTATAATATATTTATAGTATGGTAATTGCAAGTGTCATGATAATTAAACTTACTTTACCAGCTTAGACAAAAATAATATTCAAATTAACATATTATGCTAAATATTTAAACAATATAACACTAAAAAAACATTTAGTGTGTATATAAAGCTAGTTATATAAATATGTACATTATTGTATATTTTTTGCAACATAAAACCATAAAAAATAGGCCTATTATACTTTCTAATTGACTTTAGGAATATTTCATGTTATTTGATCTGGAATCGCATTGAATTGAAAAAGTGGAAGTTGTATTCTCCTATTTAACGTATTATTATATGCTTTTGGAAGCAATATGCACTATAAAACATTTTGAAAATAATGGTAAGCTAACCTTGTTCGTTCCTGGATCATCATCAACGTAGGCCTCTCCTGTTGACTCATCCAAGAAGTCCAGGGCCCGGCGGTAACATTGGATGGCAAGCGTGTGTTCCTGTCGCGTGTACCACCAATTACCTCGCTCTCGTTTTCGGTTCCTAGCAACATATCATTTAGAGTTAAACTTTTATAGTCTACACTACCATCAGAATTTGGCTAATGTAATTGATAAAAACCACAGTTCCTACATATTCTGTTGTGACAAGGAATAATAAAGTGAACATTGACAATACACCTCTGTGAATCCAAAAGCAATGTATATGTTTAAATCTTGATCAAATACTAAAATATAAAATGTATCTGGTAGAATATAAGTGGTTCAAAGTAAACTATTATAAAATGGAGTCCACCAAAGTGTTTAAAATATGTATGACTTATAAAATATATTTTACTCTATATAGATGTTTGGGGAATATTTTTGTGCCAGTTAATAATGAGTTAGGATGTATAATTTAAATAAAAAAGATGACAGTAAATTTTAACTAGAAATGGATTATTCCTATAGTCCTCAAATTTAAATCTAAACTTGAGTATTTTTTTAAAATTCTCATATCTATTAAAAATAGCAGTTTAGTTATAATAAAAAAAATAATTAAATTGAATCTAAAATAAAGATGTTTTAAGGCATGGCATTACTGACAAATGCTATTTTGTTTGCCATGTTTATCTATACTTATAAAATAACATGTCCTGATTGATTGATTGACTGACTGACTGATTCATCATCGCCGAGCGCAAACTATCAAGGCTACAAGCATGAAATTCGGACTGTATATTCATTTTGTTATGTAGGCACCCACTAAGAAAGGATTTTAGAAAATTCCACCCCAAAGGGGTCAAAATAGGGGATGATAATATGTATGAAAGTCCGTCATTTTGAAAGTTACATAAACAAAATTTTGTATTTCGGTTATTGACGTAAAACAAATAAATACGTGTTTCAGGAATTTTGGAAATTTTATTTAATTAGGGATGAAAAGGGGGGTGAAAGTTTGTATCGGACTTGCATTATTTTTGATCTGAGGTCAAGTTATGGTCATCAACGTAACGTAATATTTTAAATTAATCTGTAAATACATATGTATATTTTCGTATTTGTATATAATCAACTTCCATGCGAGCAAAGCCGCAGGCAACAGCTATCTAGTTACATTATAAACAATAAAGAGAACACTTTTTAGTATACTAATCATATTAATACAATTTTGACCTTTTTAGTGATGTTATTCTCCCAAAAGTCCAACTCTTTGTTCTATTAGAGGGAGATGGGCAACGGCGTGAAGTAGGGTAATGCTTGTGGGGGTTGAAGTACAGTGTGGACTATTTGTGCCCCATGACTGCTGGAACACTGAAAAGTGATGGCTAACGATGCTCTGGTCAAGCCCAGCAAGCTAGTACTGGTTATACAACACGCTTACAAAAATGTAACAAAAAGCCTTGGAGAGATTGGCCGACCGACCCAGCCAAGAATATAGATTGTGGATTGGTACTTTGAACGCGAGGACATTAATGAAGAAAGTGGAGGAGTTGGTGGAATTAATGAGGAGAAAGCTTTACCTACTGGGACTAATGGATGCCAAGGGGAAAGAACGAAAGAGATGAGGCACAGTTTCAAGTTGGAGAAGATTGGAATTGAGGAGGTAAGAAGGAATGGAGTGGGAGTAGTGGTGAGATAACTACTAAAGGAGGAGGTTAAGGGAATAAATGACAGATTTAAGAAGGTGGAAATAGGACTGAAGGATAAGAAAGGGGAGGTGGTGCAAGTGTATACTCCACAGGTGGGCTGCTCAGTGAATAAGAATGAGGAGTTCACAAAAGATATGCAGAAGCAACTGGGAAGGCAGAATCTAATAGTCACGGGTGACTTCAATTTCCATGTTGGGACAGAAAGGCTGAAAGTGCTAGGAGAAGTTGGATGAGGGTGAGAAGTTTCTATAACTATGCAAGAGGAATGGATTGATGATAGGAAATACAGAGTTTAAAAAGAGGGAGTGTCATAAGGTAAAATAATCCAGCGCCGATTGGTCAAGACTAGATGCTCATTGATTTGCAAATAGGGAAGAATATAATAAATGTGAGAGTAATTTCAGGTTAATCCCTGGAGCATGGGTCCCCAACACTATGCCCACATTGCACCATGGAGCATGGGTCCCCAACACTATGCCCACATGCACCATGGAGCATGGGTCCCCAACACTATGCCCACATGCACCATGGAGCCCATTGACCCTTGTGCGTGTGTTCGCCACGTTTAACCACAAATTATCAGTTTTTGAATAAGAGTTTTAATCAGATGTCGCTTTTCCTAGAGAAATCAATGTATACTTATCTCCAGGAATGCTGTTGTCTAGATAGTGGGGATTGAGAGCTCTCCCCAACTAACCCCCCTCCCATTCTTCTTTCTTTGTAGATTTATTTGCCGCATATATTCGGAGCTACAATTCTAATAGTTTCAAGCTGAAAAGTTTTACTATTTCCTATATCAAAGACTTACCCTCTCCCACCACTATACCACACTTTTATTTCTTATTTCATTAATTCATTTGTCAATATTTTGTCTAGGTCTACCCAGATTAGTTGTCTGAATAGCCAAATATTAAAAAAAAAAAATTAAACACCAAAATGGTAGTGAGTAACTATATATTTTCTAGTACTTTTATTTTTATTGTTAAAACTTTAAATAAGGCAGTTTATTTGCCTTGTAAAATTAAACGTTAAATGGTGCCTGCCGCACTACTGTTAGTCTTGAATTTGCTCTACAATACAAAAAGGTTGGGGACTTCTGCGGCCCAGACAGTGATCACCGGTTACTGGTGGCAGCCATGATAGGAAGGAAATAGAAGAGGACAGTAGAAAATCAGGAGAGGAGGTTAAAGATAGGGAAGTTGAACTAGGAAGAACAGAAGACTAAGTTCCAGAGAAAAATAAGGGAGCAGATGCCATGAGATGAACCCAGTACATGGGGAAGATTCCAAGAAGCATTGGTGGAAGAAGCGGAAAAGGAGTGAGGGAAAGCCGGCGGGAAGAGAAGATGGAAGGGAACATCATGGCGGAGCTTTATAACAAAAGAAGCCGTATTTGAGAAGAACAGGGCCTATAAGGAGTAGTTCCAAAAGAGAACAGTGGAGGCCGAGGAGAAATTTAAGCCGAAAAAGAAGGAAGCAAAGAGATTAGAAGATGGATGGATATGTGTACATAAATGATGGATAACAGTGTGGGTAGTAAGAAAGTACTATATGAAATGGTCAGGAATAAAAGTAGAATTAGGGAGGAGCAGGCTGGAATGATAAGACAAAAATAGGATTGTTGTGGTAGAAAAGGAATAACTCAGGAAAATATGGAGAGAGTATCGGTGTATAGCCCGAACAGGTAATAAGACACAGTGCTAAAAATCAAAAAGGAAAAAGAGTAATTTCCAGACCTACTTAATGCTAACACAAACATGGAGGTTAAAGGCGAAGATAAAGAAGACATTATACAAGAAATGTTGAAGGTTAAAAGCAGAATTCAAATCTGTGAAATAAAATATCTGAGAAGTACTAAAGAAGTGACAAGAATATGTTATAAATGAGAAGATGATAGGGATAGTTAAGGAGGAACTAGGGCAGGACAGGAAAGAGAAGTCAAGAGTAAGGTAGTACAGCCATGTGAGGAGAATGTAGGAAAAGAGAATACCAAAGATATTGGATAATGACAGAAAGTCAAGAGGTGGCTGAAGGGAGTGCATAAGAGTATGGAGGAGAGAACTGGGTCATGGCGTAAGAGGAGAGGTGGTGGGAAGAGAGATATTGGAGAGGCTTATGTTCCTAATGGTCCCAGCCAGTGCATGGAAGCTGTTCATGATAATGATGATCCTATCAACTAGACAGGTTACTTTTACCAATTCCTTAGAATTTTGATATTATGTCATGGTTTTCATAATATTATTTGAGATACTTTTTTGAAATATTTACGAATAGCCAATCTCTCCAATACCATCGGATTCTAGCATACCAACTCTAATTTTAATTAAAAGCACTAGTTTTAAGGAATAGGACGAACTAAATTATAGAAAAAGATGCATGCGGTCAGATATCAAAATATGATCAGCTGATTCAGACTCAAGTATACTAGCACCTAAACATGCAAGCTATATATAAATATTATTTCTCATTTATTTTAGATATTTAATGTGCACTTTCTGAACTGACATTATATCAGCACATAAGAATTTCTATGAGTGAGAATGAAAGGGCCAACCAATTTTTCGAAGGGTATGTTCCGATATCTTTCAGTTTTTTTTTATTTTTAACATGCCACAATTTACCTGGGAACCATCACTCTACTTCCCCTCCAAAGGAAGTTGTGGTAAGGATTTTTATCACTCAAGAAAAATATGTCTTCCCTAGTTGTGTTTGAACCCACAAACATTGGGTCCTGAGGCGAGCACTTTACCCCAAGACCACCGAGGACCACCACATATACATAAAATTGATAGTGCTACCTCATGCTGGCAAATACGATAATGTCTAATCAAAATTATGTTAAATGATCCCAGCTTTGCCCAACATTTTGTAACATTTTTATTAATTTATGTGCAACAATTCATAGCTTAGGTTTTAACAATTAGCTGCATTACCCTATAACTTTACGTTTGGACGCTGGCATAATCGCAAGTTCTGGTTCATCCTCAGCTGAGAGTAGTTCTACAGTGTATAGTAGTGTTGCGTTGGGAGGAACAATGGGTGCAAGACCCAGACTTCCGAATCCAAACCTCGGCCCCACTTCCAAAAGGGCTGTTTCACCGACATCCATCAATGGTAAGGCCAAGTCTACACCTTGTATTACCTGATGACAAAAAATGTTCTTAAAATGTAGTATAAGTTGGAGGATTGAAGCCCCTATGCACTATGCTACCTGTTGCCACAGTCAAGAAGCAAAACCAAAAGGTCAGGTGGTGGCAATGGTTCAAGTCCAAGTGGGTGCAGTAATTAAAATTTGTAGTGTGGTGTGGAGAAATGGTAGCAATAAGGTGATTTTATAATAATATTGTATTTTTAACACAAAATTAAAATTAAATGAAAAAATGTCTTAAAGCTACAACTAAATATAGACAAGGCCTGCTTATTACAGCCAAATTTGTATAGGAAATACCTTATCGGATAGCTAGAAAAGTTACTATACCTACTTTAATACACATCAAGTCATATAATCAGCAGCTGCCACATTTGATCAATATTATCAATACAGATAAAATAATACTTGTAAAATAGAAAGTTGAATCAATTTTGGCCACAGACTTTTTTTCTATCTAAATGGCCCTTTCTAATAAATGTTCACTGTACCTGGTGGTAAAATACCATAAATAAATTTCTACAACCTTCCAAGTAGGTTCATTAGGGAAAACTTTTTATTTTCTTTGTTGCTTAACATGATACAATTTCATAACATTTGAGATAAATGTGGCTACCCATAGACCTAGCCATTAGAATAGTGTTAAATATGGTGGTGCAATTGTGGAAATACACAATATCTAGATTATTATTAGTTCTGTCTTATGACAGGTCCATTCCTTGTCAGTTATCTTAGACATCCAATGCACTGCCTCCCCCTTGGCTCTCAGAATTTTCTTCTTTCCTTAAAGTCAACCAATATTTGAATCCTCCTTCTTCCTAAGCTACTCTTTTCCTCAACCTCTTCTTCTATGACATTATGGAGAAGACAGTTCCTCCTAAGGATGTGTCTGATCCAGTTTGCTTTGTACCGAAGAATTACATCCAAAATGGTTCTCTTCTCACCCACTCTTCCTAGGACTTCTACATTTGTCACCCTGTTTGTCCAGCTGATCTTCTCAAGTCTTCTCCAGTACCACATTTCAAAGCTCTCTAAGTATTTCTTTTTCATCTTCCTAAAAAGTCAAGGTTTCTGCTCCATACTTGCTTCAAATGTAGCATTTCATCAGTTTCTTCCTCAGTTCCAAACTCAACTTGCTTGTCAACAGTAACCTCTTCTCGTTGAAAGCTTCCTTGGCCATGGTAATCCTTGACCTAATTTCCTTGGTGCAGTAAGCATCCTTTGTCAGAAGACTTCCCAAGTACTCTTCAATCTCATCACACGTCTTCCCTATAGCCTTTCCTTGCTTTGTTTCTCTCTCTCTCTATCAATATATATATATATATATATAACTTTTTTAAATTTCTCTAGAATTTATTGAGATCTATAAAATGTGATTGCAGGAAGGAAAAAATATGAAGAAAATTATAATCCGTTATCTTTTTTCTCTACATATCAGCGGTTATAGAATGAAACTTAGCGGAAAGCATGAAAATAAGGGAGTGTTTGTATGGTTAGTAATCATGATGAAGAGGGCTTAAATTGGTTAATATTCAATAACTTTGGATCCAGTTTAAAAATGTTTGTATAGGTTGCAGTTTTAAATTATTTCAAAGCATGTGGCAGTAAAATAAATGGTATGGAACTCCGCACGGACTTTCTCGCTCTATTGTTTAAAAATGTAGATATTTATTCAAAACTCGAAATACATGTGAAACTAAATATTATACACTAAAAAACCTAAGCATAAATTTCACTATATTTATGTAAAACATTTTTTGAGTCCTGGTTTTAAATTTTATAGTTTTATTTTTAAAGAATGTCCTCATTTGTATGTTTGGACCAATAAAAATGATCGATTTTGGGTCCACAAGGGTCAACACTTCATACTAAAACTCCAAATTCCGGTTAAAATTTTAACATTTTTATTAGATGTTTCACATCTTTAAGTCATCGCATTGCTATTCAATTCCTCATTTATATATTTTGACTAATACAAAATGTAAATATTGACTATTGAGTCTAAAATGAAGGAGATAGATCTTTGTTGTACAAATATTTCTCCTAAGAGGTTAAAGGAAAAAAGAATACTTTTTGAGAGACTTATATTTAATTACTCTATGGCATTACAGAATTATTGTGTTAAAACTTAAGTCTTATCTCTTTACAACTAAAGCTCACAAAATTGTATTAATATATACAAATATATTCCAAATAAAAGTTTTTTATTTTTAAGAGTAGTACAATTTTTCAATGATAGGCTATTTAGCATCTCAAATATTTGTGGAAATACAGAAATTTCCCCGTCTGTAAAGAACCCTAAAATTCATTTTCATGGAAAATGGAAAAAGCCATTTTATTTATAATTTTAATCAACACCTACATACGAATTTTAATCAAAATCGTTAGAGCCAATTTTGATAAAATTGTTTTTTTCTCTTTTTGCTTTTTATTATAATCTACCTTAATTTTAGGATTAAACATACACACAGACAGACGACATTACAAAAACCACTTTTTGGGGTTCGGGGGTATTGAGACATCGACATCAATCAACATTTCAGGTTAGATTTTTTTTACGGTCGCAATACTTAACCTATAGTGATCAAAAAGTTAAGAAAAAATATATATACACATATACATATACATACACACACAATTGTGTATAGCTTGAAAGTTATTGGTTTTATAAAAATATGTTTCAAATAAAAGATTTATATTATAAATATACCTACATATTGGCTATGATAAATAATTTCATATCTCAAAGAGTTACTGAGATATGATAAATAATAAGAATTTATGCAACAGACCGGAACCTTTAAATTCATTTTGCCGAAATATTGAGAGTAGTCATTTTGTTTGGAATATTTATAGATGTTAATAAATGAAATTTAATCAAAATTGTTAGAGCCGATGTTGAGAAAAGTGACTTTTTTTCCTTTTTCCCCTTCAGTAGACTATCCTTAATTTTAGGGTTAGATATCCAATTCCAAAACTCCCTTGGGGCAACCCTTTGAAAACCCTAGATAGCAAGTTTTAGCCTAATCAGTAAACTAGTTTAGGCTCTAATCGGAGGTACAGTCAGACAGACAGAAATTCAAAAACCACTTTTTCGGATTCATGGGGTCATGAAATGTCGAAATTCATCAAAATCTCGAGTTCGATTTTTTTTTGACGATCACAATACTTTCACAACCTGTAAGATAGCGAGAAAGTAAAAATATCAAAGAAGGATAACCTATAATTTTTTAGGTCTTCCCACTATATAGGGATTTTTTAAATAATTTAATGTAAAAGGTGTTTATAAATATAAATATTTTTTCATTCCATAGACAAATTCTAATGGCCCGAGTATGTAATGTGAATGTGTTTGACTACACAATAAAAAATAAATCAGCAAGTTTGTATTAGTATTGAAAAAAAATAATGGCAAAGTCAGTTATGAGATCTATTAAGAATCTTTGCAATGTAAAGCAGGGAAATAATATGACTAGTTATTTAGTGTTTTGTTCTATCAAATCCCATCACAAGTTTATGTACTTAACAATTTGGATTGAAGTTCATATTATAGAGCTACAATTTACTTTTTTACAGCAAGGGATTTTCAAATGATTTATTTAGAAAACCAAGATGGAATTGTGGAATTTATGGTACTCTCACAAACTGTTTCAATTACAAAAATAAGAACTAATTTGTTTTTACCGACAATAGAGGTTGCATCCTCTTAACATGTCACTCTCGTATTAAACTGGATTACCCGTCACAGGAAAATCAGGTCTTGAATCCCAGTTGGGTCTACTAAGGGTGGTTTTTCCTAAATGGTTTCCCACTTTTCCACAAAAATATGAGTAAATTTCCTCTAAATTTCTACCATCCTCATCCCTATTCTATTAACATAATTAATCTATGTTTATAGTCCGAAAATGTACTAAGATGTTATAAGAATAAAACTTAAAATTAATAACCCACCCTGTGATACACATAGATAATAAATCAATTTCAAAATCACCTCAGATCAAACCAGACTCATTAAATGCATGTCGGTTGGTCATAAAGAGGCCAGACCTACCTGAGATTAAACTTGCTACACTAACAAAAAATAAAATAATTCGTCACAATTTTCCAAGAAGAAAGTGAGAAACAACCAAGTAGAAATTATCACCCCCGCCTCCCCAGTATGTCTGGGTGGATATGAAACTAGAGCCTTCTAATTAAGTGAGAGTTCATCACCTGCTTTAATGGCCAAATGGTCTAAGGTGTCATTCTCATGTTAGACTGGCTTGCTGAAGACGAGGAGACCGAGGTTTGAATCTCGGTCGGGTCTATTGAGAGGGGTTTTTCCTTAATTGTTTCCCACTCTCCTTCCACGCAAATTCTTGTAAATTACCTCTAAAATGCTTCCTTCGTCATGCCTACCCCATTAAAGTATTTATCATACATGCATGTAAACTGAATGAATGCTTACCTCTCCATCACCAATTTGAACACTAAAGTTGTTTAACTTCTCCACAAAGGTTCCATCTGTTAGGCAGCCTTCTATGTTCACTTTGCATACCCATGTCCTTGAGGGCCGAAAATTGTTCTCGGCTGGTTTCAAAACCTTAAAATTACAGGGAAAAAAGTTAAACATATCAAAGATCTAAGATTTGTAATGATCAAGTTAATGATATGATTATCTAGTGTTGTGCTGTCAATGTAAGGATCAAGTAGAACTTAATATCATTCAAATTGGTATGAAGTAACTTATTACTTAACTTCCTTAGGTTGATGGAACTTTGAATAACAGCTCTTGACAATCATGCAGAAACATGACTAGGTGAAACAAGTCACAAACAATCACCTTTTGTGTAAGCAGGTTAGTCACAAAATCTCATAATGAGAATTCTCTTACCTACCCCTGATCTCAAAATGCAGATTTGCCTGAATAAAACTTATATCTGGGATTTATAAGGCTAAAGAAGTTTAAAAAATTCCAATTGATAAATTTATTACAAATAGTTGAAATATACTAAAATGCATGGATAGTACACGTGAATGTAAGAAACATGTTTTCTTTGTTACTGTACCTTACAATGCATTATTAGTATTCACAATCGATACACCAATATTAAGAGTATTTTTAGTTTTTCTACTAGTATACAATGAAAAATGGTAACTTGAGTAATGTTCACCCATAACCCTATCAATATGTTCAGAAATTAACGAGTAGGACCTACATTTTTTTGTTGGTAACTTAGAAAACCAAACTCTTGCATATTATGTATTTAGCTATTTTCTTAACATCCTATCTAAAACTTCTTGAGCATTTCCTAATGTATTAACACGAAACAAACTTGTCCACACACACAGCAAATCCTGTAAAATACTGTGCAATAAATTTAAAGGAATAGAAATGGATTAAAACTTTGATAGCATCAAGATGAAGGTATTTTAGTGTGACTTTTAAAGGTATGACAACATTTCTCAATCTTCTTATCTAGGCTTATTCAACTTTCCTTGTTGAATGATGGTTTTTCTATTTATTAAGGAGGCCCCAGATCAGACTTTTGAAATAAAATATTTTTGTATGCTATTTTTTCAGTGTTAAATCTTTTAGACAGTATTATTTGCTGTAGTGTGGAAATGTAGTATAAAAAACCAAACACTGCACATCATGTTGTTAGAAAGCTATGTTTGGACAAAGCATTTTAACATCGAGATTATTCAATTTTGTTTTAATGTTTGAAATGATTCAGGTTTAGCCAAGTGTTTAAATTCTCTGATTTGTCCTTGCTTTTAATTAAATTCTTACATTTCCTAATTTTCCAAAGAAAATTTCAACTTCTCCAGGTTTTCCTGCCAGTAGCCATGTAATATATATAAAAATATCTAGTACCCCAACCTTATATTAATGCTTTAGGGAATATTTTTAATAAGTACCAAAGAGAGTAAGTAAATAGGTCACAAATGGATGTGAAATGGCTGTTAACAGAATCAAGTAGGTTATAAATATGTCACTTAATGTAAACACAATCCAGCTTGATGACACAAAGGATATTCATGAAAAAAAAAAATCCTGTTTGTGGTGAGAGACGTGTTTGTTGTGTAAGGCTGTACACAATTAGGTTGATAAATTCCCTCATGGACGCTCAAAAGTTGTATATGAAGACTGATCTGGTCGCCTTGTAGAGTTTGAAACAAAAGCAACTGTGTGGCGGGTGGGAGAAATGATATGAGCTGACAAGAGACAAATGTAGCAAATGAATTAAGTTGTTATTATGGTTTATCTTAGACTATAACAGATGTGTAGCAGATACACAATGTCTTAGCATTAAGTGGGTACCATGCTATCCACTGTAACAGTACTCAATGTTTGTAATGGCAGACAGCCACATTCTTCTTAAATATAAGTGATTTAAATAAAGATTGGATACAAACAACACTACAGCATGAGTGTTTAAATTTTCAGAAAGTGTGTGCAAGGTGGATAACCAAAAAAACTGACTCGGGAACCAAAAATGAACCAAATGGGTTTGTCCTTGCAACATATTTGTCAGTATGCAGATGAAGGAGACGGTTAGTTTGGCAGGATTTTTAGTGGAGATGAATCATGGGTGCCTCACTATCAACCTGAACTTCAATGTGACGGAAACATCCAAGTTCACCTTCAAACAAAAAACTTGAGGCTACATCAGCAGGAAAGGTTATGCTTGAAGTGTTTTGGGATTCTCAAGGAATACTGTTAGCCCAATTTATAAAAGTGTGGTTAAGATGTGAATGCTTTATCATAATATGAAGTTTTATCAAAGCTTCGGGTTGCAATTCGCAAAAAAAAAAAAAGTTCAGGCCTACTAACAATGCCAGACTTCATACAGTTCAATTAACCAAGGATAAAAATGTAAGCACAACTCTCAGAACATTCATCTTACAGACTCTGACGATTTTAATCTGTTTTGTCAACTAAAAATAAACACCTTGGTAGTAAAAAGTTCACTAAAGCTGAAGAAGTATTTGAATATGAGGTGAAAATATGGCTGAGACAATAGACCAAGGACTTCTATGCTGCGGGTTTTGGTCCAGAGATGGGATAAGTGTATCAATATTGGTGGAGATTATGTCTATTATGAAAATGTAATAATAAATGTTTTTCAAGTTTGTATCTCACTTTAAAAAAAAAACGTTTGTGACCAATTTAATGACTTCCATCTCCTAGGAATAAGAATGGATTATGGCTAAGGTGCATAAAGGCGAAGAAGACATTTTAGTGTGCAATCTAATTAATAATTAATGATAAAAGTAAAACTACAAATAATCCTTATATTGGTGTGTCCCAATCCTTGGTAAGTGTTGATTGTAAGTAATAATCTAAGTAATTATGGAACAAAGAATACCAGACACCATAAGACCTATGGGTTGACTAGGAACCAGATGGTAAGACAAATAGAAGAAAGAGAGATGAAGGAGTTGGGAGTGGAAGAGATAAACTTGGAAGGAGGTTGGCGTAGGACAGAATAAGATTAAGAGAGTGAGGTTGGCACATGATCTAACAAAGTAGTTCCCAGCCTGGGGGGCACATTGCTTTGGTGGGGAGGAAGGGGAAGGGGGGAGGGCTGTAACAATTAGGAAAATGAGGTTAAACTCATATAAAAATTTAAGATTTTTTATTTAAATAACTTTTTCAGAGTAGGCCTAATTGAGATAATTATCTGCAGCAAGATCAGCTGAAAACGTTGGCAACCACTGATCTAAAGGATCCCAGACTGACGGGTGATGATGACATAACAAAGAAACCAGTTTCTGACATTTACACGAAGCATAATTTATAGGCCCTACCAATAGCTGCAACATTTGATTGCCTGAAATACGATAAAAATGTGAATAAAAGAAATTAAAAGTGCAACTTGTTTGGTTTCTACACTTGGCTAACCCCGAGAGGTAACAAGCTTAACTTACACGTTTCCACCAGGTTGTATGTTATAAGATAGGACCAATATGTAATCCATCAAGGAAGAACTGCTACCTTTCAGGGTAAACGAAATGTATCCTGTTTTACAAGGCATAGTCACAATGACCGCTTTGCTTACCACTAAAACTATATAAGTCTTCCCATTTAAAGCACCAAAAACAATAAAAGGAATAGCTTAACAACCACATTATATAGTATAAAAAAACACTGCTCTAATGGAAGAACAATAGGGCCCCCGTACTCACCGATTCAGTATCCGCAGTTTACTGCTGTCCAATTTTATTTAATTTTTATTCTAACTATAGGAAAAAATTATTTTTCATTAGTTTCAAACCACGCGCAAAGCGAGAACTGGCTGTACTATCAGCAGCAAAAACACACCTATTATGTAGGCCTACATTAGTACTTATCATCATCATCATGTGATCATCACAACAAGAATGAAGAATGTTAAGCACACTGTAATGTACAGTACATGTTATTATTAATTTATTTAATGTTGGTAATGTCTTACTGTGAATAATTTATCAATTAAACTTTACCGCATTTATATTATGTATGTTACATGAATATCACATAGTATAATAGTTCGGTATTGTACGCGGTACATCTAGGAATGTATTACCTGCGGTTATTGGGGCCATACTGTAATATTTAGTACATCTTATAGTTTTAACTTCATTTTTAATTCAAAAAATTTGAGAACTCACTTTCTTCTTCAGTTGACCACTTCCAAGAATATCCAACCACTCTTCTTTGGTGTCATCTTGACCTTCTTCAGTCTTGGACTCATTTATAGAGTTGCTCATAGTTTTGTCCAGTGGGGAAATATTTTCAGTTAATTTTGAATGAACTGGAATTTCATCATCATCCCTACTACCTTCTTTATTCAAACTTTTATCTAAATAAATGTCTAGATTCACATCTTCATTTATAGAAGCTTCTGGTGTTATAGAATGACTTTCCATTTTATTACATTAACAGAAAATATGTAGTTACCTGGAATCAAAATAATGTGTAAGTATTTAGCTAATAAAACTTATGTCACTCATTAAAATAACAGCGTTTTATCATATAATAAATTCAGAATACATTTTTTTACTGGTTTGATAAAACACTAGGTATTATAGGGGGGTTGGCGCAGGCGTTATTTAACGTAATAGGATAAATAATACTATTACTGCGTTACAACCTATTACCACAGTAATAGGTGTCCCAGAACGTTCTATTAATTTTTCAACACCAAGAGATAAGCTTAGTGGAGCACTGTGGAATGTTCAGTTTAGGTTATTACCGCGAACCTGCTATTACTTCAGTCAAGTCAGTATGACTCTGGAACGTTCCACGCGTGAAATGATAAGGTGGGACTGGAGAGTCGGGATGGTGGAGGGAAATAAATAGACTTGTGTTGTTGTGACAACATATATTCAATCTAGTCTACTGTCTAATTGTTATTTTTCAACGAATATAGAAGCGAGTTTAAATGCCTTTGTCTGCTATAGTGGTGAAATGTTTCTGATATAGACCGAGTGCTCTTTCCTTTGTGTGTGTGATTAGTGAATATTTTGATTTAAAGTAGTTTTATTTAAGTTAAAAATGAGTAAAAAAGCTAAAACTAGTTATCTATAGTCATATTTTGTAGTTAAAGATAATGAAATCAAGTAATCAATCTGTAACCGTCCAACTTTACACTAGATAATACCTTGGCAGACCAGCCGGCTGGTGACGTCCCTGCCATGCGGTAATAGGTTACAAAATTAATAGGTTAATGGAACCTATTACCGACACGCCGTGGAACGTTGAGGCCTATTAACGCTATGTAACGGTAATTTCCATCCCTAATGGGGAGCACAGTTAATATTTTATTTATTTTAACTATTGTGTTCTAACACACATATTTTATAAATCACCATTAACAAAAATACTTACTTTTTTAAATTAAAGGTTACTCATATTTTTGAAAGGTAGTTTGTTATATTATATATTATCAAAAGAAGTTAATATATATATTATGTAAATATCAGATGAGATTTGAAGTATTGTTCACAGATAACAACATGTGTAGCATAGCCTAATGTAGATTGTCTCAACTCTCAATTTCGTTCCAGAAAATGGGAGCAAGATCATCTACAATACTCAGAACTTAATGCAACTATCGATTGTAGTCAAAATAGCGTCGATATCGTTGGTTGTAATTGGAAACACGCAGGTGTACCCGGTAAACTTTTTATTATTATTATTATTATTATTATTATTAGCACCGCGTCTTACTACCCGTTCGGGTTATACACACTTACGCTAATGTGTAATGGTAGGGTGATTGTGAGATGAAATAGAGGACCTACAGTTTAACCTGGAATCCTAATCACGGTGGTGGCCTGGCATTCCCCACATTCACAAGATGTCTTGTCAGAGGTGAAGGAAGGGTTTGGTAATCAGATAAATCTGTGCTGGGACCGAGGATTGAAACCCGGCCGCCAGCACAGAAGTCTGACACCTTACCCCTAGACCACCAGGTCACCGTAAACTTTATAGTTTAGCCTAGTCAGTTTCGTTAAGTTAGTGTAGTTTGTGTGTTTAAATCTACTTTAACCGTGTTTAAAAATTGTATTAACTGTTATAATGGGCCAGTAGTGCTGTGTACCAGGATTTAAATCCAATTACGGTGCTACAGATAATTCAGCATTTAGATTCCCTAAAAATAGAGTTCTGAGAAAGAAGGTGATTAAATATATCCATCGTGATAAATTTGTAGTGACAGATAATACATTGTTGTGAATTAAACATTTCGTGGACAAATTTATTATTAGAGAGGATGTCTTTCCTGTGGGTAATGGTGAATCAATTACTGTTCCCCGTAAAAAAAAACCTTCGGGATGATGCCTACCTCAGTATATTTCCAAGTCAACCTTCATATCTCACTGCTAAGGTCCACAAGGATAGAAAATATTCAGCCGTTCGTACAGAAAGTTTCTTCATTAGAAAATAAAAGGGTTTTAGAGAAATGTGTGACAAATACATCAATTCTAGTTTTGAAAATTTTAAAAACGAAATTATAAAACGAGACACTGTGACCTACCCCCAACATTATCCCACACAAATAACACACAGAGGTAAGCACAAGAGACTTATAAATTTATTTCCAGAAAAACATGGAACAGCTCAATGAGGGAAAGGCACTTAAGAGTAATAGCGTTAACCATAAGCCAGATGGGCTATAAGGCACAAGGGTCACCGCCAAGGTCAGATGGGCACTAAAACAATAACAAACAGCAGGCGGCCCCTAATACTTATACGTTCCCAATATGGCGTCATCAGAGAATGGCATTAAAGATCTAACAAATTGGTCTCCAGTTACACAATAATAAATGTATATCAATAACATGGGCAGACACCCAACACCTGCCCAAAATTCAAAAGATTAGGTGAGTCAGGAGCTCAAGTCCCTAGCCTAAACGATGATAACGACATTAATATAATACTTGACATAATATAAAGTCCAAGGTTAAGTAAGAATACCTAAATGATTTAATAACAAACGGAGCGCCCTCTGTGGATATAAGTACTGGGTGGCCCACGGCCCCACATTTAACAAACATATAAAATAAACACCAGCAAAGAAACAACAATAAACTAGCCTAACTCTAACATCCAACAAAGCGTCCGTACTAGAATTAATCTCTCCGCCAGCTCGCGGCCCCACATTTAACCAACCTTGGTAGGAAAACAAAGCGGCAAATATAAACTATTTGCGGAAATTAAAGACATATAAAATATTAATGGAGAGCAAGTTTTCATTAACTAAACATCGCCATAAGGGCAAGGACTGACGTATCTGATCATCGCAATAAATATTAGTCGTAGATATATAAATTGAATTTTGAAAGATAGAAGTTTTAAAGCCAAAATGAATTTAGAAAAAAGCGACGAGCCTACATAATAGTTAGGCTATTTACTTTGAAGGTCCAGAGTGTAATGTGTGTCCCCACTCTGGGCTCCAACCATTATATATATTGTGGTAATCATGTGTTCTCAGTGCGCAGAGTAAAAGCCGGGGGGTTTGAGAACACTCTCGGGAGCCTACGAGCATTGGTCACAAGCACAAATACAGCTCATAGAAGTTTTAGAAACGCACTTGGCAGCTCGCGCTCACCACCGTTCGCTAGTCTCTTGTTCACCCGGAAGAAGGGAAGGGGGGAGCTCTCCCAACACGGCCAGCAGCGAGCCTCGAACTCCGGTTCAGTTGAATGTGGATTTTGTGGCGGAGTGCATCTCGGGTTTATTGTAGATGAGTCGGAACGAGTCAACTGGGGCTAGCTTGGTGAGTGATATAACTTCTTCTATGTCATGTTGTAACAAGGTTACAACACTAAACCATATATTTTAGTAATGAATGAAACCGATGTTCTTTTTATTAAAATAAATGACAAGACATTGACTGACTTTCCATCTCTTACTGTATGTTTTAAAATTACTAATGGTGTGGGTGTTAAAGTTTTCTATAAAATTATGTGTTTGCCTCCAGAAAGCTTCAAAAGTATCTTGGAATCAGAAAGCCAAGATGATCTAAAGTGATAGATGGACAAAATTATACAATTTGCTAACTCATCTTCAGAGTTATAGTGATGAGATCTTTAATATTAGTGATAGGGCTAAGCTTCTAATAAACTTCTTCAAATAAGCATTACATTCAAATAGTTTTGACACAGAAAAGATTATTAAAATAAAATTTGTTCTGGAACAATTGGAGCTATCACTGGTCAAACAAATAAGATATTCCCCATAAATGTTGTTCTGGGCTGCAACTCTATCTTATTCATTTCCTGGTCACACCAATTTATAAGAGAGACAAATGTTTTGAATTTGCCATATCATGTTTATTTGAAACATTTCTTAGGTAAAATAGTCCCCCTTAGCGCAGCAGCTTCACATATATCATTTTTGAAATAAAAAAGTAGGTTTCTTCAGAGTCAGAACAGAGTGGTGTCTGATATACTAGGTGAAATTTATCTCAATAATAAAATAACATATAAAGGAGGAAAGATATTGGGAATGGAAGAACATGGTATGGATGCAGATGCAGCCACGACTATGCAAGTATTTATGTCGTCGTCTTTGCATTCACAAAACAAAGATGTAATTGGTATTTTTCCCGTAAAAAGCCTACAAGCTGATACATTATATAACCTCATGATTGAAGTATTAAAGGTGATGAATTAACTTGGGTTTCATGTTGTATGTTTAATTTCTGATAATAAATAGAAAGCTGTTTGAACTTTTGCGTGGTGGTATTATAAAAAATTGTATACCAAATTCAGCTAGTCCTTCAAGTGCAATTTTTCTTATGTTTGATACTGTTCATATTCTGAAGTGCATCCGTAATATAAGGTTGAACAGATGTAATGAGATATTTACTATACCAAATGTAGAAAAGGTGTTTTTTAAATACTCTGTCGTATACTTATGATGGCAAAAGCATTGTGTGTGAATATACAACAACCAAGCCAAATTTTCATATCTTAGAGATATATTTCAATCAGAAAAATATATATATATATATTGTTAAAACTCACACCAAGTTTATCTAGAGAAGCTTTATAACCTTCGTCTATTAAGCCTTAGAATGTCTCCTTAAATGTTAATATTTTTTACTTAAAGAATATATTGGATCTTGAAAAATTGAAAAACCAAGGTAATGATGTCAGTGATGGCCAGTTTTTAAAATTATTTGCCAAGTGGTGGACATTATTAATGTTAAAAACCCAATGAAGAAGAAATACACAAGAAATGTTAATGCTACTCCAATTACTAGCATTAATGATTCAAAACTGGTGTTCCTTCACAATTTACGAACTTATTTAGATATCTGGCACTTATCAGACACAGAAGGAAAACTTACTAATGATACGTACATTGATATGACCTACACTATTCGATCGG
The DNA here is from genome assembly GCA_902151445.1 of Timema monikensis. Taxonomy (NCBI): domain Eukaryota; kingdom Metazoa; phylum Arthropoda; class Insecta; order Phasmatodea; family Timematidae; genus Timema; species Timema monikensis. The sequence goes on along the minus strand of CABFVZ010001629.1, from coordinate 8,771 downwards.
TAGTTGAGTTATGCAAATATGTATTTAAGACGTATGGCTGGGCCTACATTCTGACTGCCAAATTACAGACTGACAGCTAAGAAAGATTTGGTGCCTATAGAAGACTGCGTGTCTGAAGCTATAATGTCTCCGCAGTACAGGTTCTTGAATCTGAAAGTAAACTAAAGGTATTGAGTGTATTAAAACTAAAATAACCTAAATTTGGAGAAATACAATTGAATGATTTTACTACGACAGTTCAAAAAGGCAGCAAGGAAACTTTAATGAATGTAGGTTAATATTACAATCCAATGAAGAAATGCAATTGGTTTGTAATAAAAGAGTTTTTACATATTTCACCGAACTTAATCGAGGTGGGCTGAAATGTCCTTCTCCCTTTGTAACTACCCTGTGCTCACATTTTTCCGCGTTTTTTCAAACTTTGCTCAGCAGTGAATATGAACCCGAATATCTGAAACTAAACAATCAGTGAGATGCAATCGTAACATTGAGGATTCAGATTTTTGAAATCAGTGCTAGTGATCTTGAAAATCTGTACAGGTGTGATGAGTCTATGATAGTATTAGTAATCATTTGCGTTAAAGTAATAAGTAATATTTTCATTAAACAATTACACCAAAATGTTAAATGAAAAGAATACTTCCAAAGAATTGTCTAAAAAGCTTAGCGGGAAAAGGAAGGACTCCTGTGATCATAGACTTGGTGAGAAAGTGAAGAAGCGTAAGCAGTTGAAATTCAGCAAGTAGGCATCAAACCCTTGCGATCTAGCAGGTAGTACCTATGGTACATTGTCTTATTTTTGTTGTTGTTGCCAATAGGTCATATTTGTTTTCATTAATAATTTGTGTTAAATCTATTGACGATGCCGTATTTAGTATTGATAATGCTTGCTTTATAGAGTAGGTACACTTTATTTAATTACATTCCTTATATCGATCTAGTATTAGGACTGAATTTTCAACATTAACTTATGTAATTGGGATTGGTTAGAATAACTTAATTAGTGCAAAAACATATAATATAAATGTCGACTAGTTTAGATTTAAATTCATCAAGAGTATGTACTTAAAGAACGCAAACAAGTTTGTTATAGCAGAACCATTAAGTATATATAATATTACTATTGACTATATAATACATAAATTGTGAGTTTATAATATATAAATAATATATTATGAAATATAATAAATAAATAAGTATATAATAATAACTATTGAGTATATTATGTAATATAATAAATATATAAATAGGTATATAATAATAACTATTGAGTATATTATTATATATTAGTTATACACAATGGCAAATATTATTTTGTTTTCCTTCAACCTATACGGCGGCCATGTTTATTATGAATTAATGTCTGAGTATTGTAGATGGTCTTGGTGTGAGTGATCACTTTACTATAATGAATGGACACATTAATGTTAATAAACTAAATGGATGGACATCTGTGGCTGAAATTTTCGAGCTGTCATCTGTATACTAAAGTGTAAGAGAGAAGGAAATATTCTGGTATATCTTTCTCTTTTACACCCATTCAAGGCAATGTGGAATTTTGACATCGTTCATTAATTTGATTGAATATATGAGATTGGCTGAAATTTTCAAGCTGTCCTCTGTATACTAAAGTGTAAGAGAGAAGGAAATATTCTGGTATATCTTTCTCTTTTACACCCATTCAAGGCAATGTGGCATTTTGATATCGTTCATTAATTTGATTGAATATATGAGATACAATAAAGTAGGATTGGTCAAATGAAATAAATGTGTTAGTAAAAGCTTCGAAGAACATAACAAAGTTTGAAACTGGTGAGATTTTCCTTTTTCAATCTGAATAGGTAGTAAGATGTGATACAAAAAAAAATCACTCAGGCCCGGCTGACAATTCTTCACTGTAATAAAGGAAACCCCAATTTCCCATATGTTACATTTTTCAGCCAATCTACAGTGCTTTATTTATGGGTAATCTGTGAGAGGTCATTGTTAATGTTCAAAGCTATAATATGCTCATTGCTTTAAATAATTGTGTAATAAAGTTATTCTTGTAATATGTGAACATAAGTATAGTTTCAGAACTTTTGCAATTAATGACACAAATTATATCTGTTTGTGGTTAGTTGATTTGTATAATGTTTTTATATTGTTTTATTTTGAACTATGTTTTCTGTGTTATTTAGGCGCCAACAAATTTGACTTGGCACATGTCCACATTTTTGACGGTTAACACTATACGTTTGTATTCCCCGTTGAGGACACGTCAGTTTCTTATTGGAGTTCACCCTGTATTGTTATCATGGTCAGAACCAAAACTATTGGGCATAGGTTGCATTTGGTGCTCTTATTGTCATGAACAATATAATATAATTGCTATTTGGCAATCCGCGTGTGTCCGTGTGTCATATAACATGATTTTTTCGTGGTTATGTGACGAAAAAGCTATAACTTACAGTTCACTTTCTACCAAACATTTGTTCCATACTTGACAGATTTTGAAACTTACTCCCGCCGTTTTATATTCTCGTGTTGTTTTGTGAACATTTTCATTGTATGTCCTAATTTATAAATAATTGGGAATCTTCTTGTGTTGCTTATTTACCAGTCATATGCCTAGAATGATCGCAGCGTAATTATTATTTGTCACGGTCACCATTACACTGGTTATATGACTATATCAGCTCTTAACGTGTGAAATCATGAGGTTTTTTTTTTATATTTCTCTTTCGTTTAATCTCCATCTCAAAGTTAACTTTGCTTTTATATCTGGATTTTATTACCACCAGGGCNTTCCCCCCCCCCCCCCCAGTTTGGATGTGGTAAAAGGGAGAGCTACTCTCACATCTTTCTTATTCAATCCACACTAATGCTGTCCATGAGATGTTTTAAAACTAATATTTGACCCTAGTGTTGTTGTTTTTCAATGGTACTGAAGATATTGTCTTCAATAAGCCATGAGCACTTGTATTTGATTTACTCCCGATTCCACTTTCTTGATTTTCTTATTAGTTCACTCCAGTTCTGACCCAACTAACCTAGCTCTATCTCACAACGAATTTCGTCTATGAGATAACCGGAAAGACATATTTTGTTCGTCTCTACAACGACATATTTATATTTAGAATGAAATTGTACAGCCTCCTAAACAAAGTAACGTTGTCTGAGCGTAATACATTAACTAAAGAAAAGTCTGTAATATAATTAAGAATGTAATTTCCCCAAGCCAACTGATGTACAGGGAATGTCATGTATATGTGTGTGTGTGTTCTAATGTTTCCGGAACTTGACAAACCACACAATGTGAGGATGGTACCTTACGAATCAAATAGAGTCAGTCTTTCGTGTAGGCATGCCCGAACCGAAGGTGGATTTATGTACAAATAAACTTTCGAGTGCCCTTAACTCCTGAAAACCATGGTGTAACTAATTTTGTACCATAAGACTCATGGTACAATTTTAGTTTCTGCTGGCATGTGGTCTCCCACCATTCGCTCCAATTAACCCGATTTCCGTGTTTTACCCTCGGTATAGAGTGATAGAGGGCTTGACAAGCCACTTATAAACTCCAAAGCGCTATGGGAGTCGCATAATACCACTACAAGCTGCGGACGTAAATATTAGATATATTTAAATGCCTGTAGGATAGCAAATAATTCCACTGTAAATATTGATGCATCAGATTGTAGTTTATATGACTGATCATAATTAATACTACTGTCATAGGAGGCCGCACCAACTAGGGCTGGCTCCCCTCCCCTCCTAGCACCATCTGTAAATATAAGTCTGTATCTACTCCAGCTTTCTTTCGTATACCTTACTGCATTTAACTTCTGTTCAATAGGATGGGTAACTTTTATTTTTTCCTGAATCAGGAATAGATAACACCACTGGTGCATCACAAAGGGCATCATGCCCCCCAGTGAAACACTGTACCGGATACGGAAGAGAAAAAATATACTGACGGAGTTCATTCGAACCCAAAAACTACCCACCAGAGAAGGGTATGTTTTGTTTAACCAATATTGTTTGGTTTCAACATAATTTGGAATGATCCGAAGTCTGCGTTGCAGATAACTAGAAGTTGAACAATCTTTAATAAAAAAAACTTGTCCGCCAACAGACGGCGCCTAAGAAATAAAGGGAGTCTCCTGCTTCAGTAAGGAATGCGTTGATTGGTGATGTACGATAAGCGCCCAGGCACAGTCTTAAATCCGCATATTGGATCTTATCCAGCTTTGCCAGTGTGTATCGTGATGCAGTTTGATATAAAAAAACACTCATACTACAATCAAGAACGTATAAACCCACGGTACATTTGTAACAATGTATATGGGTGGGAGCCCCATGATACACCCGCCACTGATCTCATAGTATGTATAAACCTGTCACATAATCCAGATAGTTCCAAAAAATAGGGAGCCAATATACCTTAATGTCTAGTGTCATGCCTAAAAATTGCACCGTCAGCTGTACCTGAATTCGACGGCCTTCATAAACTAGCCTAATTGAGTTATCTCGCACGCTATGTTGGGTGAAGATTACCGCAAAACATTTAGAAACATTTAGAGTCAAAAAGTGGGCTGTCAACCAATTTAAAAGCAAATAAAGCACTGATTGTAACTTATCTACCCCCTATGATAAGTTACAAGACCGAAAGTATATTACCACGTCATTCGCAAACTGTAGAGTCGTTATACCAACCGGAAAAGAGCTATCAATATCTTTCGAATACACTGCATATAACAGAGGACCGAGCACTGACCCCTGTGGTAGGCCCTTTCGTTGAGTTCTAGGAGATGATCTAGCTTGTCCTATCTTTACAGTGTACGATATAGTCTGAAATAGATAGCTTAACCAGTAACACACCTTGCTAGAACAACTTAGGCAAAAAAGTTTATCAAATAACACAGAATGCTCGACCTTATCGTACGCAACCTGTATATCGAAGAAAAAAGATGATACAAATGAGTTTTGTGATAGAGCAATTTGAATATCAGAAACTATTATAAAGAGGCTATTAATTGTGGAGTGTCCCTTTCTAAAACCAAGTTGCAGAGGATTAAGGTGTTCGTTAATTTCCCTAAATTGTTCTAAAAAGGTCTTTAACTAAGTGTTCCATGATTTTACCAAAACAGGACGAGAGTGTAATAGGCCGATAAGAGCTTGTTAACTCCACGCTTTTACCTGGTTTTAGAATAGGAATCAGAAAGGAAATTTTCAATGCAATTGGTATTACTCTCTTCTCCCACAGAGAGTTAAATATCTCTAGCAGCACTCGTCGAGAAACAGATGAAAATTTTATCAACATACCATTGGACAAATTGTCTGGGCCAACCACCGTATGTTGCGCTCGATTCAACGCTGCCCTTAATTCAATGCCAGTAATACGTTTATCAAGCTCAGGAACACCCAAAATGGGGTAATCCAGCGGGAAGCACATAACTGAATCCTATATCACCCTACAAGCGAAAGACTCTTTCCATGCCTCTAAGTCAATTGTAGGGATCCCAAAGTTTGTAACAATACCCTTGAACCATTTGATTGTATGTCAAACCTGTGTCAGAGATACATCGGGGAGAAAGAGACTCACAATATAACCGCCAAGAATTATGTTTCGCACGTAGCAGCTGCCATACGACAGTACCTTTCATAGTTAATCAGGTTAAAATTTTGTTTTAAAATATATAATGATAACCTCCTTTGAGCGATAGCTTTAGAACATGACTCTGTCCAACATGGGCAGCGTTTAATACTCCTATGACCTCCACTATTTGATGTTGGTACTGCCGAATCAGCTGAGCTATGTAGCACGTTTACAAAGTGTTCGTACTGTACTAAAGGATCACGGTCCACCGCTAAATGTTGAACGGTTAACTCCACTTTTGTCGAATACAATTCCCAATTTGTTTTTTTTTTTTTTTAGTTACGTGACCTATCCAGAGGAACAGTTTTATAGTTATATGGAACCTGAGCTTCTATTGTCAAAATAATTGGCAAATGATCACTGCCCATGGAGTCGCCAATTGTATTTGAAGTTAAGTATGGTGCAAAATTAGGAGATGCAAATGTAACATATGGGCACTTGTTAGGATATGGAGGTCTATTAAGTCGCGTAAACTTTCCTGTATTTGATATAACAAGAGGTACACCACTAAAGTTCCATGAATCTTTATCCCACAACGATCTCTGTGAGGGGAGCCCCACAACACATGGTGCGCATTCATGTCCGCGCAGATAAGAAATGGGGATGGTAGACCTCCGACAAATAGATCCCATAAATTATTATAGAAATTATCCGGTGTAGGGTTGTATATTATTATTATTATTATTATTATTATTATTATTATTATTAACACCGCGTCTTACTAGCCGTTCGGGCTATACAGACTTACGCTAATACGTAATGGTAAGGTGATTGTGAGATGAAATGGCGGACCTACAGTTTAACGTGGAATCCGAACCACGGTGGGGGCCTGGTATTCCACACATTCACAAGTTGTGATTAACACAAGTCCTGTCAGAGGTGAAGGAAGGGTTTGGTAATGAGATAAATCTGTGCCGGGATCGGGGATTGAACCCCGGAACCCCAACACAGAAGTCTGATACTTTATCCCTAGACCACCAGGTCACCGTAGGGTTGTATAACGATATAACTGAAAATGTCCTGCCTGCGGAAAATATTTTTAGCCCTACAAACTCACAAAAATATTGAAAATTGCCCGATGTTATTTCAACAGATTGAATGTCCGACCTAATTAACAGCGCAACACCTCCCGCTCGGGCAGATCTATCTGAGCTACAAATTTTAAATTTATTTATAACAAAATTGTCCTGATCCCTGAGCCAAGTTTCACTTAACGCAACTATATGGATATCACGAGAAAAAATTAATTGCTCAAGGTCCGCCTTTTTGTCCCTAATGCTTCTAGAATTCCATTGTATCATATTTAAATAACTAACCATAAAAAACACACACCCAAAAAATGTATAAATACTTAACTCAGCCAAGATTACCTTGAACACTAATACCTGCTTTGATCCTAGCATTTCTACGATTATTGCTATTAAAGTGTCGTACATCCCTTAACAACTTTAGAATTTTCCCTGTTATTGTTGCCATTAAACTTGACAGAGCTAACTCCCCCGGCGCTGAGGAAGTCACGGTTACTAGGAGCGATACAACTTTCGAAACCATCTGTTCCACCCCCTTACTTATGATGTCGTCTAATGTTCCTTCGATAGAGTTTCCTGACGAATCCACGTCCATATCCCCAACAACCTGTTCCGGGTTACTCGAAAGAGTCACCGCGTAGAACGTTACATTGCGTGGCCGCATTGGCACATTTGGGGATTGAGAATTGTCCATGACAAATTGGGCCCCCCTGGTTGCTTAGCGCAACTTTTGTTGGAAGAGTCGTGGTCCACAGCCTGACCAGCCTCCCGGTACGACAAATTGTGACGAGCCATTGTAGATTTGATTTGACGCTGTCACATCCACTCGGGACACGTTAGGTTGGCCGCCAAATAAGCCCGCCCCCGCACCCACACAAATGAACACATTTTGGGGTTCTTTGTTGACATTCCTCTATGAGATGACCACCTCCACACTTTGCGCACCTATGTTCCCCACTACGACATTTGACAGCGATATGTGCAACACGTAAACAATTGTAACATTGCGGCACTGGATAAACACAAGGCTTGACCTCCACCCTAGAAAAACATATGACAATATAAGACAGTAGCTCTTTTTCCACGAAAGTCACTGTTACTGTACCAGAGGGATCAAACCGCTCAGGTGTATCAGGATTGCGCCTATTGAAACGTCGTACTTGCAATATTGAAGATTCACTTTCTCTCTCTAACTCTTCCTTAATCAATTCCTTCGAAAACTCTAGGGGTATATTATGAATAGCTCCTATCCGATGTTCATTACGACCCACCCTGTCTACTGAGACCTTCAAAAGATCATGCATTTCCTTATCTGCCATTACACTATTAGCTTCCTTAATATATAAAAATGCAACAACAATACTTAGGAAATAGTCCCTTTCCTATTTTCATTTGGTGCAGATTCTTAATGTTTAGTTCAGATGTATTTAAAAATTTAAATGTGTACGGCCCTGGATTAGAACAATTGAATACATCCTCTATTTCTACTGCTATACTCTCAACTAAAACAAATGTCCCAATTTTACTCTCCTTCGCATTATTAACTTTGGGGACTTTGTCTTAAGCCTGTCCCGTTGGTTTGACCGCAACATGCCCTACACTAGATTTCGTTTTATTCATAATTTGATTATTAGATTGTGATCTTGAACGACCCGATTTAGAACCTATGGCACTAGACTGAGCATTTTGTCGAATATTTGAGTATAGTTTGTTCATAGCCGAATCCACATCGCACTCGTCTCCGGATTCCACCGTTCCCAAAACATACTTAATACACGTCACGGTCTAAAGCAGCACAAAGCACGACCGTCCAATACCGGTGCCAATCATCGACCGTAATCAACCCTAATGTTCTCTATGAGATTTTTAAAAATAGTTCTGCACTCTTCTGGCATCTATCAGAAATTTTGGAACTAAATTTTTTCTAGTTCTATTTATTTTTTCTTATGTTGGCTAAAAACGGTTAGTTTATTGTGATTGTGCCGATGTGTTAAACTTCTGGAAGCTCCGCACATTAGCGGACTGAACTTTTCCACAACCTCATAAACGTTTATTCTGGTGGAAAAGAGGATATGCGCAGGGTGACAACATAAGTAATAATA
>CABFVZ010001628.1:157015-179011 GCA_902151445.1 Timema monikensis | reverse complement strand
CCACAAGTTCACGTCCCATTTGTGCAAGAAAGAGTGCGGAACAAACGAAACTTTTTGCGGAACAATCCGGAACAAACGAAGAACAAACCCACATTTCACTAGAGATATATTTTCAGCCATGCCGGGAATCGAACTTGGGACCCAGAGCTCAGTATACAGACACGATACCGACTGAGCTAAGGTATCGGACATAATATTAAAATATGCTATAATATATATAATAGTTTATAGTATAATATATTCTATTCTATAATATTAATTATGAAGTAAATTATCGACCCATCTAAGAATGAGCCAATGATAACATCGCACATATGTTAATTGGTAAGAAAATCGTTTCAAAATAACACAAAAAAAAGCACAAATTTAATTATACTACATCCATATGTCCTCCCCAAAACAAGGAAAATAAAATATCATTATTATTACCATTATTATTATTATTATTATTATTATTATTATTATTTATAACGCACGCCCACCATCAATAAAATTAATTTAGATTCCATCGTGACGCAGTCAACGGAACTGGACTTGATGGTGTCACAGTAATGTCTTCGCGATGTCGCTCTTTTTAGAGACGTCAAAAGAGAAAATGCCCCGTCATCGTAGTGAGCCCTTCACTATTCGACCCCCGTGGAGGTCTCACACCTCCATGATTGAGTTGTCTTGGGTGGGGCCCACCTTTGTGACTCACGAGCACACGTGAGAGCGTGTCACCGTCCTTTAATAAAGAGCTACGCCCTTCTTTCATAAGGACAGGCTGCAGGACAATCATAAGAGACAAATAATTATTCTTATTGTTAGTTTATTTGTTTAGTATCCCCCCTTCCCATATACACACACACGTCTTACTATCTGTCTGGGCTCAACGAATTTCAATTAAACTAATAAGATAGTAATGAGCAGGGAGTTTAACCGGAACTAGAAATTAACGGATATATATATATATTTTTAAGGAACCAGAACCTGAATTGGAATAGATATCTTTTTAAGTTCTAAGTTCATAAAGGTTCTTATGAATTAATAAAGTTTCTAAATTTTTATAATCATAATTGTATTATATGCAATTGAGCTAATTTTATTTTGAAATATTCAATTTTCTCTTTTATCAGAATTTTTTGTTAAGGTATTTTGTAGTTTTTATATAAATATTATTATTATTATTATTATTATTATTATTAGCACCGCGTCTTACTACCCGTTCGGGTTATACGCACTTACGCTAATGTGTAATGGTAGGGTGATTGTGAGATGAAATGGAGGACCTACAGTTTAACGTGGGATCTGAACCACGGTGGAGGCCTGGCATTCCCCACATTCACAAGATGTCTTGTCAGAGGTGAAGGAAGGGTTTGGTAATCAGATAAATCTTTGCCGGGAGCGAGGATTGAACCCCGACCGCCAGCACAGAAGTCCAACACCTTACCCCTAGACCACCAGGTCACCATTTTTATATAAATAACTCTTTATAATCTTTTTATGTCATTAACTTCTTATTTTATTATAATAATATACTATTAAATAAAAAAATTAAATAAATGGAACCAGAACCTAGAAAAAGGGGAACACTTATTTTCTATAACCAAAACTAGATTCGTAATCTTAATGCGTTCGTTTGGAACCGTACTATCAAGAACTATAACCGTACTATCAAGAACTAGAACCGTACTATCAAGAACTAGAACCGTACTATCAAGAACTAAAACCATATTATCACTAACTAGAACTGTAATATCAAGAACTAGAACCGTATTATCAAGAACTAGAACCGTAATATTAAGAACTAGAACTGTACTATCAAGAACTAAAACCATATTATCACTAACTAGAACTGTACTATCAAGAACTAGAACCGTATTATCAAGAGCTAGAACTGTACTATCAAGAAATATAACCGTACTACCAAGAACTAGAACCGATACATATTTCAGTTCAACGACCTGATAATGTGAAGTACACCTGACCATAATCCGAACCCCGATATCCCCTTCACCTACAATCCAGTCGATTGCGATAGTGACGCCTTAGGGCCTAGACCAGTGGTCACCAAATGGCGGACCGCGGTCTGCATACGGACCGCAGATACATTGTTAAGGACCTTGACGAGATAGCAATAAACAGAAGAAATTATGTTATTTCGGTGGTAGGCGGGTAATGGACATCGAAGGCCAGCAATAATAAATAAGTAAAACAACTAAAAGGAAAGAAGATCACATTTTTGAATTAGTATAGTCCTATAGGGCTTGAACTTGAGTCACTGTTGAAGTTTTGCTGGACCGCGGAAGTATGTCGAGTTTTTAAAACGGACCCCCATAAAAATAATTGAAGACCCCTGGTGTAGACCCTACCATTACATATTAGCAAGTGCGTATAGCCCGAACGGATAATAAGACGCGGTGCTAAACTGATAGTAATAATAATAGTTCTCCAAAACTTAAATATATTATTCACATGTTTCTCTAATATTGTTCCGAAAACTAAGCATATTTTAATGTATTATCTTATATCACATTTATTGTGAGTTCATCAAAATGAAACTTCATAGTACAAATTTTTAAAAGTTTCGTGGTTATTTTAACTGCTAGTTTCATTAAATTGTTTTCATATTTTGTCTTAACCAACATAACTCTGCATGAGTCAATATGTACGTACTTATAATAACGTAATACTTACTTATTGAAAATACAAATTATGTATATGAATTTTTTATAAACGTTTGTTTCATTAATAGCTATATATTTGTGAGTTATTGGTTAGTTTTATTTTATTCAATCTATTATGACAACATAAATTTTAATTATATTATTATACTTACAATTTTTTGAATTTATTACAACAATAAAATTCACATTTAACCCTTATATTATATTTATTGTCATTGTATAATTAACGTTACTTGCAAAATTTTAAATTGATTAAATGTAAATTCAAGGTATTATTTTCTAATTATCAATCATTATAATTCTCCTTACCAACAAATTACTATGAATATTAATAAAATCCTTTAGGGAAAAGTTCACCCAGGATTCGGACTCCAAGCCCATCAGTTATGGAACCGGCTAAAACGAGATTGGCGCCACTGTCCACGTGTCCACCTATGTGGAGTGGATATTTTTAAGGTCGCGTTTTGATTTAGTATTTATTGACATGATAAATATTGCCTTCTCAGTGTATTTTCAAGTTCGCGTTTTGATTGAGCGTTTATTGAAGTAACAAATATTTCTTTTTCGATGTATTTTTAAGGTCATGTCTTGATTGAGCGTTTATTGAAATAAGAAATATTTTTTTCTTGATGTATTATTAGGATCGCGTCTAATTTGAATGTATATCTAGGTGAGAAATATTTATTTCTTGATATATTATAAGGTTGCGTCTTGGATGAGCTTTTATTGAAATGATAAGTATTTATTTCTCTTGTGAATGTGGGGAATGCCAGGCCTCCACCGTGATTCGGATTCCACGTTAAACTGTAGGTCCTTCATTTCATCTCACAATCACCCTACCATTACACATTAGCGTAAAGTGCGTATAACCCGAACAGGTAGTAAGACGTGGTGCTAATAATAATAATAATAATAATAATAATAATAATAATAATAATAATAATAATAATAATTTATTTCTCAATATATTTTCAAGGCCACGTCTTGGTCAAGCGTTTATGGACGTGATATATATGTATTTCTTCATATAATTTTAAGGTCATGTATTAGTTGAGTGTTTATTGAAGTGAGAAATCTAAAAACCCGAGGCTATAACGCTATCATGTTTTATTTGTTCTTATCTGGTTTGTTAAATTGACGGGAATTAGTCGACATCCTCGAGGCCGGAGATGTAACGATCCGAGACGCAAACTCGAACCCAGTCCGCCTTCAACTCACCAGCAGCCACAGGGTGGACAAGTATTTTACGTCACTTCCTCTTTCCTGTGATAGATATCTCAGTAATTAATACGAAACAAGACAAACTTGACCTTTTTTTTTCTAAGACTCTTATCTAGCGTCATTTATTTATTTATTACCCGCCTCTGTGGCGTAGTTGGCTAACGCGCTTGTCGTGTTGAGCCCGACTGCTGAGGACGGGGAGATCGAGTTTCGAATCTCGTTCGGGTGAACTGGGGGTGGTTTTTCCTAAATGGTTTTCCACTCTCCCTCCACGCAAATGCGGGTTCACTTCCTTTAATTCAACCTTCCCAATTCCTAATCCATTAGTGTAATTAGTACGTAAGCGTATAACCCGAACGGGTAGTAAGACGCGGTGCTAAATTATAATTATTATATTTATTTATTTTTAACTGCCTATGTCAAAGGAAGTCCTGACTTTATTACAAAAATATCTTTGTCACGATTTCTAGTTGCACGTAAAATATAAATAAATATATATTTTTTAGCACTACGTATTACTTCTTATTCAGGCTATACGCATATGTACTAATTAAGTTAATGATTCAGGGATGAGGAATGCTTAATCTAGAGGAAGTTTACATGCATTTGTTTATAGTAGGAGAGGAAAACCATTTAGTAAAAACTACCTTCAGTATAACCGACAGAGATTTGAACCCCAATCTCCCTGTCATCAGCAGTCTGGTCTATTGTAAGTGTGGGGCCTTAAACCATACTGCCACCGAAGTGGGTATGGACCAATATTGATTTTCCAAAATAAGATCTAATAGTTACAGTAATCCCATGGCTTCTTTGGTGCTGACTGTCAGCTCACAGCTGTCACTTCTGACAGTCAACATTCAGGTATATACCTAAATTTTGACTGTCAAAAGTGACAGCTGCTAAACACATGTTTTTGCAGATCATCTGGTTTGGCGTAGGGATACGTAATTTGGTCTGGTAACTTCTTAAAGCTGTCAGCTGTGAGCTGTCAGTCAGCACCAAAGAAGCCATGGGGCTACTGTATGTCTGACAAACGTCAAAGCACTAATTCAAAAAAAGGCTATTTGTAAATAGTCCTATTCCGATAAAAAGTAGCTATTTTGAGTTATAAAAGTTACTAAAAGCATTTTCATATATTACACGTCAAGTCATGCTATCTGCCGCTATAACTTTTGATGGATATTATCAACACCTATAAAATAAACCTAATCATATAGTAAAATAACTGCAAAAAATGTTTGGATCTTCTAAAAGTTTATTAATACCAAGATCTAACTGTGCCAATCTGTTCTATTACCACGCAAGAAAAACATAAACAAATGAAATAAGTGGTCACTACTCTGTGGTCGGCCTGAGTAGTATTTAGGTATAATGCTCACCTTAGGACCCAATGATCATGAGATCAAAACCCAAAAAGAGTCGACGGATTTTTGTTGAGTGATAAAAATCCATCGAACAACTTCCTTTGGAAGGGAAGCTATGTCGTCGATCCCATGTTGATTGTGGCGTGAAACAGAACCATAGAAGTTTTGTGAAAATACTTTTACAGGCACAGTTGGTTGACCATTTCACGCTCGCTCATATAAATTCTCGTGTGCTGATATAATCAGTCGGTTCAGAAAGTGCACGTTAAATAACTATAATGTTAATTATTACTTGGTGGTGGAGGATAGGTGGACAAGAGGGGCATTTCCCTGTGAAAACCTTACTAGATTGACAATGCCCCCTCAGGTGGAATCTTGGAGATAAGATGCTTTGTAATAAGGTGGGAGTATAGGGAACGCGAGATAAGAGCAGTGTTTTGAGGTTTCTATGTCAAAAAAATGTTTGCCCAAAATTAATCACAATTGCTCCAGTATAAAAACATCGTTTAATTTTCATCACAAGGTGATATCAACAGTTGTTGAATATCTGTCAAGGGTGTCCTGGAATTTAATGACTTTTTCACTTCCCTTAAAAAGTTTGTCATCTAATGCCGCTATGCTCATGACAGATATTCAACAACTGTTGATATCACCATGTGAAGAAAATTAAACCCCATGTTTTGTAATGGAGACTTATTTTATTTATTTTGACCAAAAAAAAAGGTATTGCTATAAAAACTGCAAGAACACCGGCCTTAACTCACGCTCCCTACACTCCCGCCTTAATTAGTTAATACCGGCGGTTTAGAGAAATTCTGCCCGACAAAATTACAATGAGTCACGTGATTATACCTCATTAACCTTGGGAGGGAGGTTTGACCCCGTGTAATTTCCGCGTCCTCTATACACAACGTGGCCAGATTTCTCACCTCTATCGAGAGCTGCTGCCCACGTGCTCCTGTCCGTGAACTGCTCTAGGTTATCACAGGTGCCATCGCTCTTTTCACCACTGATGGTGAAACAGAGGGGTCGCTTCGTTTAAAGTGTTTATAATTATATTTTATAGCGTGAATTTAAGGTCTAATGGAAGAGGAAGCGAGTTAAGTGCCCTTCACACTTCTAACTTACCGATTAATTAGGTACAAGATTCACTCATGCAATAGACTAGACAATCAGTGGCAGGGAGATCAGGGGTTCAATCACGGTCAGGTGTACTGAGGGTGTTTTTTCCTTAATTATTTTTCACTTTCTTTTCGTGCAAATGCAGGCACACATATTCTAAATTCAACCTTCCTCACTCCTAACACATTAGCGTAAATATGCGTTGCGTATAACCCGAACGTGTAGTAAGACGTGGTGATGAGAAAAAAATAAAAGATCACGCTCGAAACACACAAATTATCTCAGAACTATTTTCTGCAATCTTTATTTGACAACCACTAAATCGAGATCAATTTAATAGATTGCTTTTATCTAATATTGGTTTTCGTACTTCAAATAAGATAGTAAAACTGTTCCACTGGTTTATATTCCACTGTTAAATAAATAAAACCGCACAGTGATGTAACGACTGGTTCGGGCTTTATCAGTTAATTTAAATTGAAATTAATTGAAAAATTACACCTGGGTATGGGAATCGAACCCAAGTACCACCAAACATTAATTTCTATATATGGTAAAGCTTATGTGTGATTGGTCAAATGGGGGACCTAATATGGGAGAATGTATCACAGGTATAGTTTCAACCAGCTCTGCTTAACCTGGAAGTTGGTAACACTCCACGACACACTGCTGAATTTGAAACTATTTTCATTGGGTGTTCTTTCTTACTACAGGTCAATTCCCGCCCTGTACTCCGTTTCCTCCTTCAGCTCCCAGAATTTTCTTCTCTCCTACAAGTTATCCAATATTTGAATCCTCCTCCTTCCTAAGCTCCTCTTTCCCTCAACCCTTCCTTCTATGACATCTTGCAAAAGATACTTCTTCTTAAGGATGCGTTGCATCCAAATTGTTTTGTACCGAAGAATCACATCCAAAATTGTTCTTTTCTCAACCACTCTTCTTAGGACATCATTTATCACCCTGTCTGTCCACCTGATCTTCTCAAATCTTCTCCAGCACCATATTGTAAAGCTCTCCATATATATATATATATATATATATATATATATATATATTATCTTCAGAGACGTTAATAGTAGTTTTTTTTACCGGGTCCTACAACCCAGCCGGTCCTGGATATGACGACTATTTAACACTGCTTTGTATCATGATATAGTTTATTATTCGACAAATAAATACATCAAATTAAAATTGACCGCTGCTTTAATTAATAACATTAAAATTATAATTGACTATTATAGATATGCTAAAAAAATGGCCAGTTCAAAATTAACTTACAATATCTCATATGCTATTGCTATATAAATCATTTGACATAGACTAAATTGTTCGTCCGTATAGTTTTATATATATATATATATATATATAGCCTGGCGTCTTGCTACCTGTTCATGTTATATGCATAATTAACTTATGTAGTAATTATGCTAATGATCTGGGGATGAGGAAAGTTTAATTTAGAGGAAATGTACCCGTATTTGCGTAGAGGGTCATTTTGGAAGAACCACCCTTTTACAACCGACCAGGATTTATATTTCAATCTCCCAGTCATCATCAGTCTAGTCTAACACGAGAGTGACGCCTTATACCATGTGACCACCGAAGCAGGAAACTCCAGCTCAACTGATTATGAATAAATATTGATGGTATACAAAGCCTTTTGATTGTTATTTTTTAAATGTCTGCTTTACTAAGTCAGGCGTTCAGAAGAAATCTGTAAGATTTATTAACCATTAAAATATGTATTATTATTATTATTATTATTATTTATTACTGGATTTATTTTGATAAATGAATATTATCACCATGCATGGATACAGGTTTTCCAATATTACTGGTTTTACCATAAATTCACTATTGTCAAGATGCTTTTTTGAATTTCAATAATAAAACAATTTTACTATAAACACATCTGATAGTCCCATAGTCGCTAGAAATCAGAATTCAATTTACACTATAAATATAGAGTACGGTTAATTTGAGTGAAACATTATTCAAATCATTGTCACGCTTATCTTTCTATCTACCACCTTTATTTTATGTTCCCCTAATAAAAGCTACATGATTGTACGAGAGAGTTGCCTTGGACGGCCAATGGAGGTGATTGCTGAGGGCGACAATGAAACCAACTAGTTTTTCGTGCACCTGACAGCTTCAGGGATTACTCAACAGATGTACAGTGAGCAAACATTGAGACGTCCCCTTCCGGGATTTGCCCTTCCCTTTGTGCGCTGGCTAGACATTAAGAAATTATGATACAACGAATTTATTTAATTATAATCTACAGTGAACAAACAGTATAACATTCTTTTTCAGAGTTAGCGCGTTTCATGGAACATTAGGCATAAATATGTATGTGATGATGTGTTATTTATTTAGACTGTACACGGATCATATATTATGACATTCACTCCTGGAACTCACTTCTTCTGTGCCCTGTAAAAAGGTTTGTATACAATGCTATAAGCCACCTGATAGAAAATTCACTTAAATTGTACGGTGAGCAAACATTTCAACGTTCTTTTCTGGAATTTCTATATTCCTTAGAACACCAGGTGAATATGAATCTGCATAGTTAGGTAATTATTTATTCTTACATCCATTACTGTTTCCAGTCTATGGTCTGGGTCAATTTTTTATTCAAGCCAAATATTTTCCACTACCGGCTTGCTAGGCCTGTCGTATGCTTTATAATCTAACTTAAGACTAGGACAGGCACAACATCCAGATCCCAGCCGTTAATTTATTGTTGTGAAAGGGTAAACCCACACTTCACCAATGATATATGTTTAGGTCATTCCAGGAATTGAACTCAGGACCCTTATATCAGTCCCTTATATCAGTAGGCAAGCATGCTACCGACTGAGCTAAGGTGTCGGATTACGGAATTATTTATTAAAACACAGAAACGATTGTTAAATTCACCCTCAAAGTTATCACTTTCTTCTGCACCCTGAGCAAAGGTTGGGTCGATCTGATACAGATTATATAGGAATCACTTTTGAATTATGCACTGAGTAAAGATTAACATTTTTTTTGTGTTTTTTTTCATCAATTCATTAGATAAAGAACCGTATTTTAACTATGTACATCAACATTAAACTTAGCAAACAATTTTAAGTGTCAATTACCCATTTCGATGGCCACATGTTCTAAGGCACTATTCTCACAGTAGGCTAGACTACCAATGACGGGGAAATCGAGGTTAGAATATTGGTCGGGTGTACTGAAGCTGGATTTCTAAAATGGGTTTCCACTCTCCGTTCTCGCAAATGTGGATGCACTTCCCATAACTATAACCTTCGTAATCCTTAAAATCACTAGCGTAAAGCTCTAAAGGGTAGTAAGACGCGGTGCCAAAAGAAAGTTTCGATTAAGTAGTTATTCAACGTAGATAAGTAGCTACCGTGATGAAATGATATTTTAAAGCGTAAACTAAGCAAATATTGGGATGTAACGTTGTAATTAATATCGTATCTAAATTAATATAAAAAACTCATTACTGTCACCAAATTTGGAGAAAATCAATTTTATTAATTCTGAGTGAACTCCATGTATATATTTGTAAGCCAAGTAACTATTTTTCCAGTAAGACTTTAAAAATTAACTAGCCCCTTGTGTGAATAATACTTCAGAAGAGAAACTAATATTGAGAACAAAGTTTGATGAAAATCATTTGAACGTTTAATTAATTAATTAATTAATATTAGCACCACGTCTTAATACCCGTTTGGGTTATACGCTTTAAGTACTAATTACGCTAATGGATTAGGAATTAGAAAGATTGAATTAGAGGAAGTGAACCCGCATTTGCGTGGAGGGAAAGTGGAAAACCATTTAGGGGGGAAAAAAACAGTTCACCCGACCGAGATTCGAACCTTGATCTCCCCATCCTCAGCAGTCGAGCTCAACACGTCTAGCGTGTTAGCCAACTATTTAAACGTTTAGCTTAAAATTATATACAGGTGTGAGCAATATTTTTGTGTCTCGTAATTTATAATATTACGTTTTACGAAAAAAAAATTGAATTAAGAGTGGATTAAAATACATTTATGGTTATTTTATTATAGGGGAGCTCCATTCCATTTATATTATTTTGATTCTTGAATGACTTTGGTATTTTGATCTAAGTACTATACAGTCAAGTGTGCACCTTTACATTTTTCAGAAAACTTATATATTTATTTCAAATTCTATTAATGAAATAATATAAAATAAAATTCCCTCTTTTGATGAAATTGAGTCTTCTCTTTTACTAAATTTAAATTTAATGAAATAATGCATTTTCCCTTGAAACTCTCATCTCTCGTTTAAGCTATGGAAAGTTTTAACTCAAGAATCTACATTAACTACGGCTCGCTTACTCCCGCCTAACCTCCACCTAGTTAACTAATTTAATCCAAGTCTACCAACTGAGACATAAATCTGAACGCGGTTATTGGTAGAAAACCTAAGCTCTCAGGACACGACCGATAAATAACTCCCTGCCTTACCGGCAAAAGAGGGCAGATTCTGTGGGCAGTTGTGGTAGCAACTTGTTCTCTATTAAACGGGCGCAGCTATGTATTGTGGAATTAACTTACTCCCGATAAGATCAGGAGAAAAATGAATCAAGTGGCAGATTTAGTCATGTGTTTCAATATTTCTAAGATGGCTGCCTAGGTATATGAGCTATTGCCGGTTAGATGCTAGCCATAACCTTTAACAGTACACGATTTTGTCCTTCACTGAAATGAATACAAAACTATTTTTTAAGACTTTCTACCCATATAGTCTTTTGACATTTTCCCTCTGAAAAGTAAAAAAACTCCACATATTTATGTTGATCATTAAGAGCTAAATGTCCGGGAAAAGAAAGGTAACTGGTATAGGAGCGTAGAATGGATATTTATGAAGAGAATGATGCCATATAATAAAGGGGTCACAATACACATAGTATTATCCTTTGTATTTTTCTCCTCCCCTGTTCTCCTATTGCCGGACAATTCCACCGAGAAACGTCATAAACCCACTTGGTTTCTGGCTTTTATTAGTTTCTGCTCGACTATTAAAACGCCTTAAGAGTACTAAATGTTCGACCTCGATCTTGAGTTACGGTGCTTGTCTCAGGACCCGATGATCGTGGGTTCAAACATAGCCGGGGTCGACCGATTATTCTTGAGCGATAAATATCCGTATCACAACTTGCTTCTCAGGAGAAGTAAAGCCGTCGGTCCCAAGTCGATTGTGGCATTTAAAAGAACTGTGGAAGGTATGTGAAAATACCTTTCCCAGCAAAATTGGTAGGACCTTTCACTCTCGCTCATAGAAATGTTCGTGTGCTGATATAACCAGTTGGTTCAGAAATTGCATCACGATAAATTACTTCAAATAAATAAATAATACTACATACAATATAGAGATGTTTTATTAACAGTATTTTCCTTCCATAATAATAATATATAATAAAAATAACAAGACGTGTATTAATCACAACTTGTGAATATGTGAAATGCCAGGCCTCCACCGTAGTTCGGATTCCTTGTTAAACTGTAGGTCCTCCATTTCATTTCACAATCACCCTACCATTACACATGAGCGTAAGTGCGCATAACCCGAACGGGTAGTATGACGCGGTGCTAATAATATAATAATAAAAATAACATTTAAGAGTCGCAGAACGTCATTTGTGTCACTGTTCCACCAAGCGCCAGTCTTTTGTAATATGTAGGCGTCAACCGCGACAAGATATAACTTAGATTTGTTTTTTCCTCAAAGGAATATATACAAATGAAGCATAAATGTACTTTAACAGGATTCTCACTCTATTTGCCATGAAAAGATCGTCTTACCTCGAATGATTACACTTTGGCTCTATCATTATTATTATTATTATTATTATTACTATTAGCACCGCGTCTTACTACCCGTTCGCGTTATACGCACTTACGCTAATGTGTAATGGTAGGGTGATTGTGAGATGAAATGAAGGACCAACAGTTTAACGTGGAATCCGAACCACGGTGGAGGCCTGGCATTCCCCACATTAACAAGATGTCTTGTCAGAGTCTATCATAATGATTAACCATTTTATTTATTTTAGTTAAGGTATTTAACCCGCCCGCACTTTCTGAACTAAGTGATTATATCAGCACACAACTTATAAACTATCTTAAGTCTAGAACAGACACAACACCCAAACCCCAGCCGTTAATTCATCATTCTAAAATAGAAAACCTACTTTTAACCAATAATAAATTTTTCAAATATACCTAAAGTAGAACCCGGTACCCTTGACGGGCTACCATCCAAGATAAGAAGTTGAATTGAGATCAATTAAATTAATATTATTTTTGTTAGGAGTTTTAACCTCCCCAACCGTTTATATTGTCAGAGTTCCTGGCTACAGATCCTAGAGGTTCCGGGTTCGATTCCCGGTGCTTCCAGATTTTCTGTGAAGTTGTGGGCCTGGAACAGAATTAGCTCAGTCTCGTGAGGGACTAATTAGGATCTACTTTAATGAAAATTCAGCTGCTCCGGTTTAGAAAACTGAGATTAATGGTTGGAGGGTTCGCTGTGCTGACCACATTACACCCTCTATCCACAAAATCTGGCACTATCTTCGTCAAAAGACATCAGCTAATCAGATGGTATGGATCGCTTGTGGGCTGACATCGTGGAGGTTTTTTTTACCTTTCCAGCTCTCATCCCCACCCCCATAAACAAACAAAAAACGATCAACAGCTCTGTTCTTTGAAACGTGTTTTAATTACCTTCAGGGCAAATTAAATATATACACTAATGTGGTACTGGTAGAAGGATAAAATTGAGGTGAAATTTAGGTTAAGAGAGGGTTGGAATCTACTTAGAAGGAAAAACACCCTTAGCACACCCATCCGGTATTTAGACTCGAAATTCCCACCATCAAACAAAACGAGACCGAAGCCTTTGTTAGCCGGTGGGTGATTACCAAAAATAAAAGTAGAAAATTGATGAAAAGAAATGAGATTGAGTATTTACGGGACGAGAATACAAAAAACATTAAATAGACTGCCCTAACAAAAGAACAAGGTGTACGTACGAACATTGACAAATATTGTTGATTCCGCCAGAGGGTTCGTCTAAGGAGGACCCCCCCGTTTGTGTTGAAACCTTTGACGGATGGGAAGCCCCTCCGGGGGGCTCCGTGGTGATTATTTCGCGGTGGTCAGCACGCGGGGTTCCCACCAACCACCTTTATTTTAATTGAAACAAATGACACTCGGCGGGCCACTTTAATTAAATATCTGCGTGAAGCCAAATCTTGCCCGATTCACAGGTCTCCCTCTTTATCCCCTCAACCACCTCAGCTAGAGCACCCCTTCCCCTCACAGGAAGCCAGGTTCCTAAGTGTGGTATGAGCTCAAGAGTTGTTGAACACTACAGTACGATCCGATTTTCATATGAAGAACCTTAACTGACATATAGAAAAGCTACTAGATCTAATTTCATGTATTCATACGTTAAGTCACGTGATCTAATGCTGTTGATTTAGATAGATATTATCAATACCTATAAAATAAATACTAATAATATGGTAAAATGTTATCGATGTTGACCTAAAAACAATGTGTTTGTAATTTTTTTTTTTTTTGACATCTTAGCTTTCAAAGTAAACATTGAGTAAACATTGTCCTGTGTAACGAATATAAAAACCAAACAGAGGAATAATAGACTGTTGTCTCTGGAAGAAAAATTATATGTGTGCCTATCAAATATGCGACCACGAATTAAGTTGTGTTCAAAAAATCAAGCCCAAGTTTGACTTTAAATTAAGAGACAGTTGGACTCATTGTTATTCTATAGAAACTAGTATTATTTTCAGTTGTGAATTAATAATAAAACAATAAAATGTAACTGATTTTTTGCTAACAAATTTATAAATAAAACACTGTAATAACACAAAACTATTGCAAAATATATACACCAAGTTTGCTTATAGCCAGTAAGCCAGATGTAAACTGAAAATTTTGTAATTTTTTTACTGACAGTAATATTAGTAAGCTAAATAATAATCGGCAGTAAATACTCGTGTAATATTTTATTCAAAAGTAGTATTTAATTATTATTTACTACAAACCCTACTGCTTTAAATCTTTATTTAATTTAACCCTGTCGAATCTATTATATGTCAGCCAGGTAAAGGTTTCTCGTGATTTTTCAAAATATTTCAAGAGTTCCTTCAAACAGAAATTGTTGGGAATCACTAGTCTAACTCGACACAACTAGCGCGTTAGCCAACCACGCCACTGAGGTGGGTAGAGAAAATTAAATCAAATGTATCTACTAGAGTTTTTTTGTTGTTGCGAAAAACAAATATTTTATTTTTAAAAAAACTTAAAAAATATTCAGCACCTTACCTGGCGCTACCTTTGGGTCCACCTTAAATCCCCTAAGTAAATACTAATTATTATTTCTGTACCTGTCTGACAGATTTCTAACTGTACCTTGAACTTGTATTGCGGTTGAAATGTAATTCAATTCCCGAATGGAAAGCGTTTCTTTACCTCCCTTTTTCCTCCACCTCTATCAAAGCCCCCTTTCCCCTTATTCACCCCACCCTAGGGCTTATATTAACATTCCGCGCTGGGCGTGTTCTTCTATTGTTCCAACTATGCACCGTAGTGACGCCTGGCGGTCGACTGACTGGCTGACTGACTGGATTACTGGCTCACTGACTGACTCGCTGAGTATATGACTGCTGACTGGCCGGCTGACTGTCAAGCTCGTTTATTGACTAGTTTACCTGCCCGGTGATTGGTTCACTAACTATATGATTAGCTGGCTGATTGAGTGATTGATTTACTGGTTCATTGACTGACTCGATGACCAGATGACTGGCTGACTAAATGACTGGCTGGCTGGCTGACTAAATTGCTGAATGTCTGGTGAACTAGCAGATTCTGGCTGGCTTATTGTCTAGCTGATTAACTGACTGGTTGGCTGACTCTATGACTAGATGACTGGCCTGCTTACTGACTTTATGACTGACTAACTAACCATGTGGTCAGCAATGTGGGTTATTGATGTATACATATTTTGGCTTTATATAATGTTTTAGACTAAATCACTTTTTGTTCACTCCCCGAGAAAATCGAATAACCTTTCAAACTTTTGAAATAAGCCAACTCGAGCGAAGATGTATGTATCTCTTGTGAACCTCCCTCCCCCCCACAACATAATTTTCCTCTATTTGAAGGCAAGGGTCACCCAGTGACATTGTTTATCTGCTCTGGGTGTGAACCTGTTCCCTATAGTCCGTGGGTGAGAGAGCACTTAGACGATGTCGAGGATATTTATCTTGAGAGCTCATCTCGTTTAACTCAGAACTCCTCTTAGATGCATAAAAGCGATAAGACTAACTAAATCAAATAAAAAAACCTCTTATAACTAAACTAAAGTGGAACTCCCGTTAGTGGGCCCGCGGACTAAGGTGTCATCATTATCTGGGCTGGTTTATTTGTTGACGGGGTAGGTAAGGGTTCGAATCGCTGTTGAGTGTAATGAGGATAGAGTTTTCCTAAATTACTTTGTACTCTGCCTCTACTTAAATGTGGGTATATTTACCATCAAACTATTCTTTGCTTATTCCTAAGGTGAGAGTGTAGGGACGTGAGTTAATGGCAGTATATATATAAAAAAAAAAATTGTCAAATAAATAAAATATTTCTCTAGTAGAAACGTTTAGCTTTGTTTTCTTCACGTGGTGATATCAACAGTTGTTGAATATCGGTCAAGAGTATAGCGTCATACGATGACAAACTTTTTAATAAAAGATGTTCATTAAATTCCAGGACACCTTGACAAATACTCAACAACTGTTGACATCATCATGTGAAGAAAACTACACTCTATTTTTCGATGGAGAATTATATTATTTATTCCGACCAACAAAAAAGTTTTGCTATGAAAACTGCAAAAATATTATCCTTAATTCGGTTTTTTACACTTCTACCTTAACAAAGTATGTGAATAGTCCGAACTGGTACTATGACGCGGTGAAAAGAAAATCGAGTATTTTACGATGCTAACTCCTCATACCACGTGATCATCTGTAAGAACGAGAAGAATTTAAAAGAATACGTCTCGTTTGTTATCCGTTAAAGTACCTAAAATATAACCAGACTTGAATTTCCAAGTGACCAGTGTATTTACAAGATTTGTTTGAAGTGTAAAAAAAAACATACCGGAGGGGAATTTTTTATTTATTCATAAAGGAACCTGTTCCTTCAAGATGCCATTAATTCAGTGTACAGAACCTTACAACACGAAGTCCGACTGTCTACACAGCGTCTCTTGATGACATCACCGGTACTAATTGTAATGTGGCGCACACTACTTGCTCATTTAGATACGCAAACATACTTCAAACAACACGCATTTTTTAAAGTTTATTATGAAAAAGACTTGTTTAGCAGGATATAATAAAAAACCAATTATGTAATTGGGGGTCATGAGTTCTGCAAACATAATAATAATTTGAAGGAATGGTTGTTGCGTGTTACAAATGTTACTTGCAAAAAGTAAGATGAATTTTAAGAAAAGTAGAAATAAATACACGAAAGTGTACACTTTTATTCATATTGTATTATTTGTAGTAATTTAAATAATACGTTTAAGAGACCGAATGGTCTCTCGTGTTAGACTGGCTTGCTGATAACGGGGAGATCAGGATTCGAATACCGGTCGGGTCTTCTGAAGATTACCTCTCTCCTTCCACGCAAATGCGGGGTAGATTACCTATAAGATACTTACCTTATCATTCCTGCCCCATTAGAATAATATCATGTGTGCGTATAACCTGAACAGGTAGGAAGACGTGGTGAACAAAATAAAATGATAGTAATAGCATAAATTTACTGCATTTATATTATGTAAGCTAACTACTTACAAGTTCTTCACGCGGGCTGTGTTCTCTAACACATATCTATGAGGTAACCTTTCAAAGTTATTTTTTATTTAGCACCGCGTCTTACTACCCGTTCAAGTTATACGTTTAAGTACTAATTACGCTAATGGGTTAGGGATTGGGAAGGTTGAATTTAGAGGAAGTGAACCCAAATTTGCGTGGAGGGAGAGTGGAAAACCATTTAGAAACCCCCCAGTTCACCCAATCAAGATTAAAACCTCAATATCCTCGTCCTCGGCAGTCTATCTCAACATAAAACTAACGCGTTAGCTAGTTGCGCAACCGAGGCGGGCCTTTCAAATTTGTTTCAATGAAAATTCGACAAACTGAAGCTGAGAAAAAATACCAAACGGTAATGTTTTATATACATCCTCTTGAAATAAAATGGTGGACGTACATTTTAATCATCATTTATATTAACCGGACATCCGAGCTATTTCCATGCAAAATTTCAACAAAATCGTTGTAGTGGCATTTGCGTGAAATATTAACAAACAGAAATAGACTAATTTGTAATATTATTAAGACGAATATAGACAATTATTATTACTGTATTTAATTCTTGTACCCTCTACTCCAATAGATGTATAAATATTTCCACAAATGTTAACAATAATGCACAATAGAATTTAAAGATTAAATTGTGAAATCCAATTGCTTTTAAACTTACGTCTAGGACCCTAAAGGCATTTGTATTTATTAGTAAAAAAGTGCAAAAAACAGGATAACGGGATGGATGATTGTGGACGATTGTGATAAACTATTTTTATATTAGTTTATATTGTATTTTGATGCTGAATGAGTGCGGTTTTAAAGGAAACTCAATAGGTTGATGTGAAAGAATTGTCTTAAGTTGTTTTGGGCATGCTGAGATTATGATTGTGGATCGAGTGACGAAGCAAATATATGAAATAGAGGGTGTGGATCAAAAGAAAGGGGTTGGCCATGTAATACGTGAATAGATTGTGGTAGAGCTATATGCACAGTTTCTTACCCACCCCGTATGGGAACAGTATGATTGGGTGTGCATGTATGTATGCATGTATGTATGTATGTATGTATGTATGTATGTATGTATGTATGTATGTATGTATGTATGTATGTATGCATGTATATATATATGCATTGTATGTATGTATGTGTGTATGTATGTATGTATGTATGTATGTATGTATGTATGTATGTATGTATGTATGCATGTATGTATGTATGTATATATTTATGTATTTACGTATATATATGTATTTAATGAATGCATGTATTATGTATGAATGAGTTTATGTATAGATGTACCTATATATGCATTTATTTATTGTTTAGTTTGATGAAATACGACATGTGTTCAGGAATATCCCAGATATTTATAGACTATTGTAAATACGTAATATTATAAAGATAACCAATGAACAGCAGTCCCATTTTTACACTAAACCAACAGTAGAACAGTAAAAATACACACATTTTTTACTAAATTAAACTCCCTCATATTTTTTTTAGTTTTTGATTATATGTACAGTAAAGCAATTTAGTCATAAACAAAACAGTTGCATATAAAGTTAAATAAAGTAATTACATCAATACACTTGGCTGTAGAGTTACACTACACATATTTAATTACTGTTGATATGAAGTTGTGGTTCTATCCAAGAAAATGGTACTGGGACTTTTTTTCTCACATATGTGTGGTATTTTCACCCGTCCAAGACACGATTTTAAACGCACGCCCACTTAAATACCCTCTATAATTTACTTAGATTACATGATGTCGTTTTAATTCATATAGGATTTTTTTTTTTGCCGTTATAAAGTGGATTTAACAATTTTCATTTTATTATGTTAAATCATAAAATATGCTTCAGTCGCTTTTGATAGATAATCATAATAACTATAAAATAACAATAATAATAATAATAATACAGTAAAATGTCATCAATGTCTGCCGTAATATAAATATATTTGTATTTTCTAAAATTGCCTTCTTACAAAGATTGAAATTTAGCTATGAGCAGTCGGTGATCTGGTGGTCTAGGGGTAAGGTGTCAGACTTCTGTGCTGGCGGCCGGGGTTCAATCCCCGGTCCCGGCACAGATTTATCTGATTTCCAAACCCTTCCTTCACCTCTGACAAGACATCTTGTGAATGTGTTGAATTCCAGGCCGCCACCGTGGTTCGGATTCCACGTTAAACTGCAGGTCCTTCATTTCATCTCACAATCACCTTATACCATTACACATTAGCGAAAGTGCGTATAACCCGAACGGGTAGTAAGACGCGGTGCTAATAATAATAATAAGCTATGAGCAGTCTTGGAGTAATAATTATATTGATAGATTACTTAACAGTAAAAATTATAACAGCCTTATAAACGTAGAAAAGAGAAAGTAAAAAGTGATGCGTGGAATAAATTCCAAAGAGATCAACAAAGTAAGGTATTGGGTCCCTTCCATTCTCAACACTAAATAAACTACCACACTTCTAAGAACTCGGATTCGTCAATTCATTCAGTTCATTGCTTTATATCCTTCTCAGAATGAATTACGAATGAATGAATGAATGAATTAGAAAGCTAGCTGTAAATACTTATAACTATAATTTATTGTTTTACACGCATCTAACAACTAAGTGAGGTGATTAGCACCTGGTATATCATTTATATGCGAGCTACGAACCAATTGCATCGACCATTTTTAAAAAAAATTAGCACCACGTGAATATTACATCATCTAGATCTACGATTAGTACACAATTTAGGGCCATTTCAATGTGATTTGGCAGATACATTTTTTGAACCTAGACCAAACGATGTATTTACATAGATTTTCAATCTTGTTATTAGTTTCAATATGGCGACCGCTAAAAAAAAAGTGTTTATTGAATACACACACACACAAAAATTGTGTGGTTTTAGAAAGGAAAAAGTGAACATTTGTTTTTTGTCTACCTTGATCACCAGGGGAAAATAGAAACTTCAACTCCAAGGAGAAGTTTTGATAGGTATGTCACTTGAAATTCAAAGAAAAATCTTAAGATTTTAGTAATGATTATAACTGTAGTAACAATAAGAACATAGAGGGAGGGAGGTCTAATGTTCACAGAACTACTAGTAAGACTGTAGTAACGAAAATAACATGGAGGGAGCGAAGTCTAATGTTCTCAGAACTACTAGTAAGACTGTAGTAACGATAAGAACATGGAGGGAGCAAGGTATGTGGTTCACCAAAATATTAATGGCATCTACCTTATTCGGCTTCCAGCAGTGATTTTTAGAATGACTCTTCCCCGAAAGTGACAAGAAAGTAATTGTCACTTCAGTTTATGCAATGGAATATTTAATCTTTTTAGCTTGCAGCTCTTTCAGTACCCATCTTTATTGGTCAATTTTTGAACTTGTTTGTTCCCTGAAACTATCCTTCAAAATGCATGTACACCGTTTGTTGGTAAAGTCCCCCTACCAGATAATAACAAACATCCAACCTCCCCCCCCCCCCCCAAAAAAAAAAACAACACCAGAACACGACAAAAGAAGACTTCGTGCCTACGCCCTTGTGCGAGCGAGCGGACGAAGAAGAGGAATTTATCTCCAAGCGCAGCCTCCTCACGACGTCTTGTTTTATTGCCAACTTAACGGCTCAGAATTACCTTGTTGAGGACACACATCCTGTGGCATTTACACGTGCAGAGTCATTGCGACATTTGCACACACTTCGACCTGGTGTATATCATTCGTGTATCTCCCCCGCCCCCTTTCACCCATTAGCTTTGGGACAGCGGTCACCACACCTGAACAACAAGGTGTGTCTGTCTAGCCAATCTATCCACAGACTTGAGTGTATTACTCTAATACCTGCTTCATTGGCCGCATGGTCTAAGTCGTCACTCTCGTTTTGGATTAGACTGCAGATGACAGGGAGATCGGGGTTCAAATACCGGTCGAGTGTACTGAAGGTGGTTTTTCCAAAATGGGTTTCCCCTCTTTATCCACACAAATGCGGATATACTACCTCTGAATTCAACCTTCCTAATCTCTAACTCACCAGCGTAATTAGTACATACGCGTATACAGGTAGTAGGACACCATGCAAAATATTTTTTTTTTAAAAGTGTTACACTTTTTCTTTTCTCTTTGTTTAAGTTGCTGTTAATCCACCAATAGCGGTTATGTTTAGAGCGTACAGGTAAAACACCAGATACTGAGACCACGAGGTCTAAAGAGTTAGACTCGCATTCCATTAGGTCATCGTTGACAAGGATATTAAGGTTTAAATCCCAGTCATGGGAACTGGGGGAGGGGGGGGGGAGGGGGTTGTGATTTATCAATGTTAGTTTCACATTCCCTCTCCCTAGTAATGTGGGTGCACTTCCTCCAAACTACCCTTTTTCATTTATAACCACAAAGTTAAAGTGTCAATAACTCTGATCTTAAAGGCACCAATTAAAAAAAAACCGTACATGAGTGAAAATAATATTCGATAATTTTATTAGGGCCTAATAATATAATAATATTATAATTTTAATAATAATAATTTAAAAAATTACAATTGGTCACCGGGATATGTGGTTTGAACCGAACTTGTTTTGATTCTGACTAATGCCTACGAATATAATATTTACTATGACTAAGAGCTTTTCCTTATATTCAATTAGTTAATATATTATAGGGCTTTATGTATAGTTCCAAACAGACTGTCTCTTGTAG
>CABFVZ010001628.1:89277-156085 GCA_902151445.1 Timema monikensis | reverse complement strand
TTTAAGCAAAGTATAGGCTCAATTCTCAATGGAACTTTATTAATTCTTTTCTAATCATAATTATCTTGTCATCAATATTATACACCTTATTTTATTTTAACTAATGTCTATAATACATGTATTTTAATATGTTTTATTATTTTGTTATATATGTGCTTTTTGACTCACATTTTTAATGTGTTTGTAAAGGTTCAATTATTACTTTTTAACCTAATTAAACTTTTCTCAATACATATCTATTTTCACTCACAATTATTGATTCTAATTGATTTTTGTTTCTTGTTTTAACAACAACTTTCCCACTCAGTCCATTGACTCTTTATGAAAATTATACTTAATTGATATTGTCAATATAATTTATATTAATAACCAATTTCTATCTTATTCATATCCTTCAATTTGATATCTATTTTTATCTAATAGGATAAAATTCAAAAGGAAAGGCTTTTTTTCTAATACAAACATATCTCATAACGCTCAAAAACGACCTAAAGATCAGGTGTGTTCTCTTTCCTAGTTTTGGTTGTGTAGTGTCACCATTTTTTTTTTATAGTGACTTGGTGGTCTAGGGGTAAGGTGTCAGACTTCTGTGCTGGGGTCCGGGGTTCAGTCCTCGGTCCCGGCACAGATTTATTTGCCAAACCCTTCCTTCACCTCTGACAGGAATGTGGGGAATGCCAGGCCTCCACCGTGGTTCGGATTCCACGTTAAACTGTAGATCCTTCATTTAATCTCACAATCACCCTACCATTACACATTCGCATAAGTGTGTATCACCCGACACCGTAAGCCATAAGCCGTGGTGCTAATAATAATAATAATAATAATAATAATAATAATAATAATAATATTTTACAAAAAAAATATACAATGAAATCAAATCAATTCTTGCTTCTGCTGAAAAAACTCAAAAAAAACTTTTAGAAAACTGACATCTGAAAAAATTTCTTGCTTTAAATAAATAACTAGTCGTTCTGCTGCGTGGATTTGTTGCTGGTGCCAGTTTCTCCAATTTCTTGTCAATGGTTTTTCTATCTTGTTGGGAATGTACTAGAAAGTTCTGATCTCTATTCTCATATAAAGTAGCCAAAAAAATCTTTCCTTGCCCATTTTTAATCATGAGAAAAGTGGTAGTATTCTCCAACTCTTTGCGGCCTTCGATTGATTTCATCACTCCTACTCTCTTTCTACACATAATTTTGATTTCTGTATTTTCAACCAAAAACAGTTCATGATCACTTGAAGACATCTTTCTTAATGTTAAGCTATCTGCAAACTGCACTTGTATCCAGCTTTCTAAGTGTCCATACCCTAACGCGCTACTCTCGCTGTAGATTAGATTTCCAATGACGGGGAGATCGAAGTTCGAATCTCGGAAGGGTGTACTGAGAGTGGTTTTCCCCAAAAAGGTTTTCCACTCTCCCTCCAAACATATACGGGTATACTTCCTCTAAATATAACCTTCCTTATCCCTTAAGTCATTAGCGTAATTAATATATAAGTGTATAACCCGAATGGGTAGTAAAATGATGTGCTAAAAAAAAGGTAGCTGTGCATGTTTTGGACCTAATCCCAGATCATGGCTGGAGCGGTTGACGATGTACACATACACGGTTGAGACCAAAATGTTGGCTGAACTGATCCCCGTTTCGTCGTGATCATTGATGTGATCTGAAACTTCCATGCTTCTGACCCACGAAAGAGTTTTGCTTGGAGCACGATTAGGCGTGCCGTATCCACCCTACGTGGCTCCCTTTGATGCGATGGAGAATTACCGACTAGAAGCGGTTCGCAACGATTTGATACTCGGTTCACTCTCATGATTGCGTCAAATTACGTGGTCCCATCCAAGACTGACACGTTCAATATATGCGTTTCCGATACGGTAAGATGATCTAATATAAGTGTGGACCCGGCCTTATAAAATTCAAGCTAAGGAGGGAACCATATCCTTGATCCTAGATTAAAACCACTTCAATTTTTTTTATAAACTAAAGATATTTCGTTTTACTTGTGTTTTTAAGTATGTGGAAATCAGTGTTCAATTTTCTAATGTCAACACAACTTGTATCTCTTATAAGCATGCGTTTATAACAAAACATCGCTACTAGCAAATTAAGTACAAGTTTCCATGATAGCTACTGGTATTTTTACCAAAGTAACCATGATATGTAGCCCACTTTCTACCACCAAAATTGACTGAAAATCAATAAAATCTTAAATAATGTCTTATTTGATTTATTAGTTAAGTATTTTTTTCTTGCACCACATCTTACTACCCGCTAGGGTTTTACGCTTATGTACTTATTACGCTAATGATTTTAGCGATTAATAAGGTTATATTAAAAGAAGTGCACCCGGATTTACGTGAAGGGAAATTGTAACATCATTTTTTGAAATAAGACCTCAGTACACTCGGCCGAGTTTCAAACTTCAATCTCCCCGCCATCAGCAGTTTAGCTTACTACGAAAGCAGTGCCTTAAACTTACAGTCACCGAAGCGGGTCTTTATTAAGTCCATTTAAAAATCCATCAAAAGTTTCCAATAATTCCATATTGATTACTTAATAATTTCTCTTTACATTATTGATTATACGGACTAAGAATGTAAATACAATTGTAATATTGTTATTTCCGCATTGTGGCAATATAAGTTTCCCGTTTTCAAATAACGGGCTTCCTACGAAAATCAGACTGTAGTTTGTTGGTTGCTTACTCCAATATTGTTTACGTGATTGGCGAACTACCCGCTTCGGTTGCCCTATGATCTCGTGTTAGACTGGCCTGCTGATGACGGGTAGATCGGGATTTGAGTCCTGGTCACGTTTAATGATGTTTTACCCCTCTCCTTCCACGCAAATGCAGGTATATTACCTCTAAAATACGTCCTTGTTCATCACTACCTCACTAGAGTAATTATCAAATATGCGTATAACCTGAACAAGTAGTAAGACTTGGCGATAAAAATATATATAGGTGAATTCAGTACTGAATTATGCACAAAAATATCAGCCGTGTGTGTAAGGGGGTATTTCACGTATACCATTATTGGTCACAAAGCACACCTACCTTCCTTTTCCACCTTTCCCCTCGGCTAGCAGTCCCCTCCCCCTCTACTATCTCCACTTTGAAATGTTTGGAGTAGCATGGCATACAGTAGGCCTTGATATGAAAGCACTAAGAGTGGTTGGCCCTGAGTTCTTCAGGTGTGTGTTGTTGTTTTTTGTGTGTTTTTTTAGGAGAAACTGACTAGCTTGCACCATTCAATTCGTTAATCCTCGAGACGATGTATGTCTCACAAAATATAGAGAAGAGCGAGAAAGATTTCACAGGTGTTATGAAAGTAACGGGGCTTATTAGAACACGAATCTTTAGTCCAGCACTTACACAAATAATTACGGACCCCAGGGCGTCGTAACAGCAAACATTGTGCATACGGACAAAATATGTAATAAGCCCTTCTAGTCTTATGGACTTGGGGTTGGAATCTTGGATAGATGTACTGAGGTCCCCCCCTGCACGTTTCTAAACTTTTCCCCTCATTTATCCACATAAATGCAGGTATATTTCCTTTAAAATTTTATCTCCAGCCTCCCAAACTATTAGTGTAAATATGCGGATGGACGGGTTGTGAGAAGTGAATCCATGGTGAAAATAAACCAGCTATTCATGACAGACTTAACGTCCCTTAAATGTTTATTATAGTTATTTAGCACCGCGTCTTACTACCCGTTCGGATTGTACGCTTTAAGTACTAATTACGCTAATGGGTTAGAAATTGGGAAGGTTGAAGGAAGTTAACCCACATTTGCGTGGAGGGGGAGTGGAAAACCATTTAGGAACCCGCTCCCCCAGTTCACCCGACCGAGATTCGAACCTCGATCTCCCCGTCCTCAGCAGTCGAGCTCAACACGACTAGCGCGTTAGCCAACTACGCCACCGAGGCGAACGTCCCTTAAAGAAAGGATGTAGGTAAAACGAGAAAAAGGTCAGTGTGTTTGCAGTTTTTATAGCAAAACTTTTTTTGGACAAAATTAATACAATTTGCTGCAGTAGAAGCATAGAGTTTAATTTTTAACGTGGTGATATTAAGAGTTGTTTAATATATGTCATAGAAGAATTAGATGAGAAACTTTTTAAATTAAGAGAAAAAGTTGCCATTAAATTCTAGGACACCCTCAACAGATATTCAACAACTGATGATATTACCACGTGTAGAAAATTAAATTCTATTTTTTTACTGGAACAATATTTTATCTATTTTGACTAAAAATAATGTTTTGGTGTGAAAACTACAAAAATTCTGGAATTTAGGTGACTGGCCCTTTTCATTTGGCGTGTAAATGCAGAGCCATGAGAACAAACGGTTATCATCAAGAATTTTTATTGTTTTGCAATTTTCTTTTCGGAAACGGTGTGTTCTAGAACAGAAACATGTTGATTAAATTAGAATTTTTATATTCACACCTCCTCTATAATTTTAACAGTGACCAAATATCGATAATTTTGACAGTTTTCAATAGAATACTGCCAGCTGCACAACAAAAAATAAGAAAATGTAACACCTAATAAACATTGATACATTATCTTAGAAAAGGTGTTGAAATTATTATTATAAAACTGCCCCTCGCTCTCGAGAAAACTGATATTTCCAAAGTATGATTTTTCTGCAAGACCTGTTCTGTAGCTAGCGCCATCTACAGTTTCCATTATCCATCTGTTCTTGTTGGCGTGGAAGAATACTTTGGTTGGTTGTGAAGCCACGCCACGCCTTTCACCCTCCCACCCCTCATCCCACAAAATAGGTTTTAGACTTGCACTTGACAGGGAAAAGGGCCTTAACTTGTATTCCCTACACTCCCACCTTAAATAGTTACCGTTAATGCGCAAATGAGGCATGGCAGCGTCCATTCTTCTATTGTTTGTCAATAGTTAATAATCTATCTTAATAGAGAACATAAACTACAAATGTAGTTTAAAAAAAATGGCACCTTCCAAAAGTAAATTATTTAAGTTTTTTAAGGAGTTGAAACCCGGCTTGGTAGCGTAGTTATCTAACGTGCTAGTTTGTTAAGCTAGACGGCCGAGAACGGAGAGATCGAGGTTCAAATCTCACTCGGGTGAACTGAGGATGGTTTTTCCCAAATGGTTTTCCACTCCCCCTCCACGCAAATGTGGGTTAACTTCCACTAAATTCAACCTTCCCAATTTCTAACCCATTAGCGTAATTATTATTTAAGTTTATAACCAGAACGAGTAGTAGGACGCGATGCTTAGAAAAAAAATTTGTTAGCGAAAAAGCATCTTGTAAAATTTGTTTTAAGCTATTAAAAACCATTATAATTTTCAGTGTTTGATTAAAAATGAAAATACAATGATGATGCAAGAGTTGAGATTTTTTTGTAACACAACGTTTTACTACCTGTCCAGGTTCTACGCCTATGTATTAATTACACTAATGGGTTAGGGATTAGGAAAGCTTAATTTAGATTAAATACACCTGCATTTTCGTGATGGGAGAGTGAAAAGCCATTTAGGGAAAACTACCTTCAGTGCACCCAACCGGGATTGAGCCCCGATCTCCCTGTATTTGGCAGTCTAATGCAACACGAGATTAGCGCGTTGGACCACGCGGACAAAAAAAGTGGGTAAGAAATTATTAATACTAGATAAAAAATAATTTTTCCAGATTAAAATTTCGATACCGATAGTTTTCTTTCGATATTAGCACGTTATCGATATTTTTCTTCCGACATTTTAAATGAATACAGTAACTTATCGATAATTTTCTTTCGATATCACATCCCTACACACGACCTTTAGCAATCATTTATGTTTTTTTGTGATATTTTATATTTGGAATAGATGTAATGATAGTCTTTTAAAAATATATTCATATCACTTAGCCTTCCAAAAACAAATGTAGGCAACCCAGACTACTGCCGCGAAATAAGCGTTGTGTTGCATACATTTTATATCACAAGGCGTTATTATTGACCACTGTTATAATTATGTTATGTTATCACTAAAATTATACACAGTATACACATTTTGTATGACGTCCAGTCGGTAAGCTATAGACCAATCGAAGTTAATTATGAATCTAAAGGCTCCGGGTTTGGTTCTTGTGTCTAATCTAAGTGAATATGGAGATTTGTTTTATTTTCTACAAAGAAGTAACTCAGTACTGATAAAACATACATTTATTCCTGTGTTACATTTAGATTTGTCAGGTTCATGAATGTGTATTAGTTAGAGAAAATATGTATGGATAATCTCCAAGGGATGCTCGTTTTGTTTTATTTTAAGTTATCTAATGAGTAGTCCCTTACTATTGTGATGACATTTCGTTGTTTGGGAGGAAAGCATACCTGTGTAACTTATCTTAAAAAGTTGCTACGTAAGTAAAGTCAGCTTTATTTCGGTGTAAATTAACTAGGATCCATTTAATTGTGCATCAGATTAAATGTGTATAATTTTGAGTTAACACCATACCAAAAAGTGTAACCCAAATCACTCCACTTAATTTGAAAATCAAGTTTATTTTAATCAGCGTAATGAAGGCGCCCTTATTAGGACACCTCCCCCCAAACAAGCAGGTGTCCCAAACATGGCCCACTAATTAACGTGATGTATACTCCGTTCCAAAAACAAAATATAAATATAACTAAAAGGTAGTTGATTTTCTTTTTTGTGAGCTCGCTGAGACTGGGTTAACACTGACGTATAGGTTAAGGTTTGAGTCTCAGCTGGGTGAACTGAGGGTGTTTTTATTTTCCTGGGTGGCTTCTCAATATCCTAAAATACGGGTTCATTTCCTCTAAATTTTACAGTCCTAAGCCTTACCTAATTAGTTGAATTAAATATGAATAGCCCACTTCGGTGGCCACGTTATCTAACACGCTACTCTCGTAGTAGACTAAACTACTAATGACGGGGAGATCAAGGTTCTAGTATCAGTCGGGTGTACTGAAGTTGCTTTTTATAAAATGGTTTTAGACTCTCCCTCCACGCAAATGCGGGTACACATCCTCTAAATACAACCTTCCCAATACCTCAAAACCATTACCAAGTTAGCACATAAGCTTATATTTCGGTAGTAAGACGCACTGCTAAGAAAAATATGGAGTTGCCCAGCTGGGTATTACGAAGAGGTAAATAAAAAAATACAGCAACCCAAATTGTTTTAAGCTAGAGCAGAGGTGGGCAAATTTTTTCTCCCGAGGGGCATATGGGCATCTGTAAGTTCTCTATCATACTGCATGCCACAAAGATCTAAGTTTACTAAATAATGAACTTTATTTTCACACAAGAATACATTTATGAGTCATATAGCTACAGTTATTACCGTAAGCACAAACTTATGCTTGTACACATGTAACACTATACACGAGTTAGCTCATTTGTTCACATATTCAAAATCACACACTGATTATGTATATAATTGGTCATTTTTGTTGATAAAATCACGAAAGTTTTAAATTTTATGCGGGCCGCATAAATTAGAGTCGCGAGCCGTAGTTTTATCCACGGCTGAGCTGGAAGATGCTGGATGTAACTCAAATATTAGCTGTGAGTACTAAGTGTTTAACTTGTATTTACACCGGGTTCAACTTTAGTATGAAACAGAGTATTTGCCACTGGCAGCTCACTTTCTGAACTGCTTCAGATAATACTCTGCCAAGACATGATATTAATGTGCATGGTAGCCCCCGTGTCCATAACTTACAAACAACAATTCAACACTAGTTTGAGGTATGTGTTAATTACAAAACACAACATTTCGATTAATTTTTTAATGATCTAATCTATAAAAATTCCGACACCTTAGCTCAGTCGATAGCATGTCTGTCTACGTATCTAAAGGTCTTGGGTCCAACTCCAGGTATGGACAAAATATTATCATTGGTGAAACGTGGGTTTACCCTTTCATAATGATAAATTAATGACCGGGCCTTGGATGTTGTGCCTGTCATAGTCTTCAGTTAGATAAAATGCATATGAAGCTACGACAGATGTAGGAAGCCGGTAGTGGAAAATATATGGCTTGGATAAAAAATTGACTCATGCCAAAGGCTCTAATCAGTAATGGATGTAAAGTAAAATTATGTATAGGTATAAATTTATGTTTCCAGACTTTAGTAAATGTTTCTTAAATATTTTAGATATGTAAGCTTGCTCTTACAAGTAAATTGAGGCTCAAAATAACATTTAGATATAAATAACGTCGTTTTATACACTTAGGTGGCTGCGTGGTCTAACGCTCTACTCTCGTAGTAGACTAGACTGCTGATAACGTGGAGATCGAGGATCGAATCTTGGTCAGGCGTACTGAGGATGGTTTTAAAAATTGGTTTTCCACTCTACCTCCATGCAAATTCATATACACTTCCTTTAAATACATCCTTCCTAATCCTTAAAAATGATTACCGTAATTAGTATATAAGTGCATAACCCTAACTGGTAGTAAGATTCAGTCGTAAAAAAAATCATCTACTTTTTTTACCAAGGATTTTACCGATTATTTTAGAGTTCATCTTAACCTAAATACAAGTCTCAATCCTACAATTCAGATTTATGAGTTTAATTAATTCAATTTTATTGTTAAATATATTATCTCAAATGAAAACCAAACAGTTTAAAAAGAATGTTCAAGACTGTCGGAAATATTAATATTATTTTCATTTAGTATATACTAACCTTTAGTGGTGTGCGAAGGTGAATTTTTAAATGCGATGAAAATTCGAGATTATCTTGAAACATTCGATGCCAATTCAATGTCTAAGATAATGTCAGATAGTATTACTTTTATTTTATAAATTATCCACTTAGTACATCTAGGTTAAACGGAAAAGCTTATGTTGACGTTTAAATTTAAATGTGCTTACGCTATATATGTAATTCAATCTCTAGTCGGTGTGAAAAATTGTTTAGTAGATGTTCTTAAAACTATTATAAGTTTAAATATCATATTTAGTGATATTTTAAAGCTGTGCATGATATATTTAAATTTTCTTCATTCTACGAAATATTTCAGAGATTCCAAGCTTATTGTGGATGTTGAAGTCGAAGTGATTAGTGAAGGAGACTTTGACTTCGACATTTCTAAGCTTCGCACACCCCAAGTAAAATATTATTAAATGAAATAAAAAATTACGCATTAAATAGTTATATCATTTATTTATTCAGCACCATGTCTTACTAACCATTCGTGCTACACGCATATGTACTGATTACGCTAATAGGTAAGGGATGAGGAAGGTTGATTTAACATAAATTTTACCCGAGCTAGCACGGAAGGGAAACGGGGGAAAAAACACTTAAGGGCGTTCATCATAGCAAGCCCAACTCAGCTTGCGCGAGGTTTGAGAGTAAAAGGGAAAAGAAAACACCTACGATATGTCAGAAATGTGTGCAGTGCATTCGTATTTGAATGATTACTAGACATTTTCTGTGGTGGGGGACAAAGCGACACAGTTTCTCGTTAATAACTACAGTATATCCCTGTTATGACAAAATGAAGATTTGTGCACGGTGCTTATCTGTAAAGCCATTCTAAAATGGAAAAAACAGCTTTTTAAGACTTTTTTTTTTATCTAAACATAATCTAATGTTTTAACAATGTTTAGCGTTAGGAACCTCTATTAGCTCTTTATCTCCGTTAATGTTTAGTCAGAAATGTTCCACGTGCAATATTGTTCGTGTAAACTTACAATTTCTAGCCGACTGTATCACAGAGTTGATTGCCATGTGATGTACGCTCTTAATTAAAATACCATTATAAATACACCCAACTAGGATTCTAACCCTGATCTCCCTGTCATCAGCTGTCCAGTCTAATGTGAAAGTGACACCTTATAGACCATTCGACCACCGAAGGGCGTCGCATGAAAATAAAACGGTTGTAATGTATTCATGGTGACTCCCCAGAGCTGTTCTCTGTCCAAAGCTACTAAATAAATATGATTAATTCCGTGATATATTATCTAATTTAAAACTAGGCTACGTGAAGTTTCTCAGATGCGATCGTGTGAGAAACTAGAGACATTTCCACTACCCTGAGGTGCACCTCAATAAATAACAGAATGAGAGAGAGGTAAATGCCCGACAAATGACACAGTAGATTACTTCGCAACAAAATGTCAGACAGGTGGTGGGGGGAGGGGGGCAGGGGGCAGCTATTCCGATACATTTTATCTGCGAGAAACCGGTGTGTTGAAATGTGGTAACGCAAACTTCTGATTACATGGGTTAAAAAAAAAAATCCTTGTGTTTCCTGAGGTTGGTCAGGTGATAGAAAGTGCTATGTTGTGTTCTGTGCTGCTACACTATGTGAGTGTGTCGGCATGAGTGTGTTTGGGTGAATACTAAGTAAGAGAAGTGTGTGGGAAAAAACTGGAATAGACTTTTTTTTAAGATGCCTCCAGGCAGGTCTTTGTAATGTTGGCTACTCTGGAGTTCACTGTATCCGGCAGGGAGTTAAGATTGTATATACCCGTGGGCTCACATCTATACCCGTGGGTATTTTGTTAGCTCTATGCTCAAAATATATTTTTCTTTACTTTCTCATTTCAAGAGAAAGTATTATGATCGTGAAAAAAACTTTATCTCGAGATTATACACATTTTTACGTTTTATGTTAACACGAACCCAAAAAAAGTTGATTTTACATTTATGTCTGTCTTCATGTATATCTGTCTATCTTTCTGGCTGACTATCTGTTTGTCTCACTGTCTATCTGCCTGTCTGTCTAGCTATCTGTCTTCATGTATATATATATGTCTGACTATATATATATATATATATATATATGCCAGTATGTTTAACTGTATGACTGTGCCTTGCCACGGTTTCAAAACAATTTGATAGATTTTGTCAAAATTTCATATTTAGATATTATAACGCTATATCAGCTTCAATAAAAGGTAGTTTATTGATGTATAATTTTTGAAATAATTCGTTTTTAAATTGTTCCAACAATATCGTTTAAAATGCATAACCAGGATTTGTTTGACATGAAAATTAACAATTTATAATTGATTTTTGTGCAAAAATTCGTTGAAGAGTAGTTTATTGTTGAACGATTTAAAAAAAACTGGAAACATATTTTTAAAACGTTCATAACGATTTGGTTCCAAATGAGTATTTCGGGAATGTTCGATATGATAAATGAATGCATTATTTTGGGTAGAAATTCGATTACGGTCCTGTTAATTAGGAGTAATTTTTGAATATTTGAATCATTTTGCAAATAGCTGTAACGATTTTGTTTAAAATGTATATCTACAATAGACAGTGTTTGATATGAACATGACAAACAAAGCTGTATACTTGTTTTGGGCGGTAATTTGGCTATGTGTAGTTTACTGACGAAAGGTTTTTTTAAATTAGAATATTTCTAAATAATGGATTTAACGATTTGTTTCAAAATTATTATTGGGAGACTATTTTACATATCACCGATAATGTATCTTTATTTATCTAAAATAATTTAATTTATGGGTAGTTTACTTAGACAAATTATAGAAAATTTGAAAGTTTTTAAAAGTGACCTTGAAGATTGATTTGAAAATGGGAATCTTTGAATAGTTTTCCATGATAAATAAAAATACGTTTTTACTTTTTACAAATAACAATTAATTTTAGAGAAGTTTACAAATAATTTTTTTGTTTGAAAATTGGAATTTTTTTTCAATATATTTGAACAATTTGGTTTAAAATTTATATATAAAGAGGGATCATTATGATAAACAAGTTGATGTGTTTCTATGAATAAAACTTATTTAAAGGTCATTAATTCAAATAATATTTTTGAAAATTATGTTCTAAGCTATGTCACACAATGTGAGAAAGTTTGTGCGATTGTGTCGTACCATTTATTTACCATTCTTTTGGTCAGTGCGTTTTACTACCGGCTTGGCTCATGCGCCCATGTACTAGCTACGCTAACGTGCTAGGGATTAGGAAGGTTGAATTAAGATTAAGTGTACCCACAATTACGTGGAGCAAGGGTAGAAAACCATTAAGTAAAAAAAAGCATCCTCACTAAACCCGACTATGATTCGAACCCCGATCTATCCGCCCCTCGGCCGTCTAGTTAATTGCGAAATTGACGCCTTTGACTAGTGATACACAACCTGGGGTACGCGGATACATTTTAGGTGGTATGTAAAATTTATTATGTATACATTTGATTCACATTTAAAACTTATTATTTAATACATTATTTTGTATAAAGTTTATTCTCTTTATTTTATACATATATATAAAATAAATAAACTTTATACAAAATAAGGTTTTAAATAATAAGTTTTAAATATATATATAATAGAATATGTACAACTTGCATTTGCACCAACAGCTTTGAAGGCACAAAGTTGAAGAGATATTATATCTTGTGGTACACGAACCAAAATGTTTAACTTTATTAAACCGTTCCACCACAGAGGCGGTTTCTCGGAATAGTTATAGGCTCGATTTTTTTTTATATCTGAAATAGTATAGAAAAAATACATTTTAATAATTTCACCTACTTCGTTGATTGAATCGTCTAAGGCGTCACATTCGCAATAGACTATAATAGTAATGACTAGCTCGGGGTTTTAATCACGGTTAGGTGTACCAAGGGTGGTTTTCTTTTCATAGTTTTAAATTCTCCATCCACGCAAATATGGGTACATTATATA
Organism: Timema monikensis; assembly: GCA_902151445.1. Taxonomy (NCBI): domain Eukaryota; kingdom Metazoa; phylum Arthropoda; class Insecta; order Phasmatodea; family Timematidae; genus Timema; species Timema monikensis. The sequence goes on along the minus strand of CABFVZ010001628.1, from coordinate 143,399 downwards.
TTAGTGCAGTTTTCCTAATCTATTCACCAAAGTGGTCGGCAACTTACAGCCCACGGGCTGAATCCAGCTATTATTTTATTGCAACCAGTTCGGATTGAATCCCCGCCTCTTGAATTGGGAGTGTAGGGAACACAAGTTAAGGTCAGTATTTTTTATAGTTTTTATATCAGAAGATATTTTTGACCAAAATAAATAAACTATTGCTCCAGTAGAAACATAGAGTTTAATTTTATCCACATGATGATATCAACAGTTGTTGGATATCTGTTGAGGGCGTCCTGGAATTTAATGACTTTTTCTTTTAATTTAAAAAGTTTCTCATCTAATTCTGCTATGCTCATGACAGATATTCAACAATTGTTGATATCACCACGTGTAGAAAATGAAACTATGTATTTGTACTGGCAAAATATTTGATTTCTTTTGGCAAAAAAAAAGTTTTGCTATAAAAACTATAAAAACACTGCCCTTAACTAACGTTCTATACACTACCACCTTAAGTTAGAGCCTGTGGCTAGACCTCCCGGTCAGACCCTTTGACAGAAAAAAAGCCACAACAAAAGATCGAAATCTGTGAAAAATCGCCCAGCAAGCGTTGTTAATTCCAAACCAGACATCTCATTACCTCGCCATTACCGAACTCCTTGTTCACTATCACCTGGTGTAATTATTACTGCCGGAAGGTGATTTATGGGCGGTTAGGGGGGGGGGGGATGCACCAGGGCCCGGGGCTTGGAGGTGTGTCGTTTTGCGCATGCGCCCAGTAATTAAACTTGTCCTCATCCACCCCGCCATTCATCAGGAGCAAGGAACCATGTAGGGCTCAAATAGAAAAACGTTATGAATAATTATTTGTTTACGTTTATTTGTCTTTACTAGTATTCTATCCCTGATAATACTATGTACTGTCCATGATCACACAGATAACACAAATTGAGGATGATAATTTAGATATTACTGCGAACAACATATCATTTGACAAGGTTAATAAGTTTAAATATTTAGGAACAACTTTAACTAGCAATAACGATATTAATTTAGAGATAAGAAAAAAATACAGTCGGGAAATGCCTGATATTCCTCGGTTAGTAAATTGCTGACATCTTCCCGGCTTTCAAGGAATATAAAACTCAGAATATATGCCTATAAAGCCATAGCTTTACCGGTTGTTATATTTGGTTGTGAAACGTGGTCTCTCACCTTACATAAAGAAAACAAACTTAGGGTGTTCGAAAACAAGGTGCCTAGAAAGATATCTGGTCCGAAATGGGTTGAAGCTACTGGGGATTAGAGGAGGTTACATAATGTTGAGTTAAATATCCTGTATACATCACAATACATTGTTAGGATAATCAAGTCTCGTAGATTATGGTAGGTAGAAAATGCAATGCAAATGGGATAATCTGGAGTCGTGTTTAGGGTAATGAATGGTAAACCAAATAAGAAGAGACCATTGGGAAGACGCAGATAGGTGGATGACATTATAATGAACCTGAAAAAGATAGAGTATAATGAGGCAGACTGGATAGAACAAGCTCAATATAGGAATAGGGTATAATGAGGTGGTTTGGATAGAGCTAGCTGAAGATAGAGATGGGGTGTAATGAGGTGGACTGGATAAAACTAGCTCAAGATAGGGATAACTGGCATACTTTAGTAAGTGTGGCAGCTAACTTTCGTATTCTTAATATCATTAGTAAGTAAGTTATCTAGTTTCAGAACAGCCCATCAGCGAATAAGGGCTGTATTTATATTATGATTATTATTTTTAGCACCATGAGGGATAAAATTAAATCTTTTTAAATCAATGATCAGCGTAATTTTTAATAATAACAAAGTATTAGAATTTCAGATGTAGAAATTTGAAACACAATCTTAATATATTGCTCCTTATAAAAATATAGTGTGTCTTGTACAATTTTAATGCCTTGTTGACTGTGCCGTAAGTTGAAAAAGATGGAAAATCACTGGTCTATCTTTGAAGTCAACCAAACTCCCAGTCTACAAATAACAAGCAGTTCACGTCCAAAGTGGGTTTGCTGACGAGTTTCTTGAGAGAAAAAAGTTTGGGCGTTAATAGTCCGTCTCACAGCCGATTAACCGATAAATTATATCTAAGATCGCACTTTAACCAGAAAACGAATCAAATTCCACTATTACTGCAATCTTATTTGACAAAAGTGAAATTGGGATAATTTTGATAGTATTTTTCATATTGAGATACTTTATATTCAATTTTGTATATTTTAAAAAAAATATGGTAAAACAGTTTTGGTGGTTTCAATTCAACTATTTTCTAACGTAGGTAACAGAAACTACACCACGATACGTATTATAGTTCGAACTGTATTACCTACCTAAGTTAAGTGTTATCCGTGGGGTGAGAGGAATTCTTAAATATAGAATTTGAGTTTGGTTTCGATGCTTGTTTTATGACCCCATTATTTAATGCTCTTTTGTTTGGAGGTAATACTTTTATTTATTTATATACGTATAATGTCTAAGGTAAAAATATAGGGGATAAGGATGATTAGTATTCTTAAATGCATCTACATTTCCGAGTAGATAAGAAAGACTACCTAGAGTAAAACTCTTATTTGGAAAACTCACTTCCCATGCAGTCTACTTGGCTGGGATTCGAATATTGACCTCAATAATGGTCAAGCACATTGCACGGTTACCACTGTGTTTGTTTTTTGTGGAATATTTTCTGGACCATTCATGAAACAACATTATTAAAATTTGTAATTTACATGGTCAGAATTTGCATAGAAACCAAAATATTGTAATAAAAGCATTAAAGGTGACAAAAAAAGCTTTTAAGTGTGTGCCACCAATGGGAAATATTAAAGACACTGCTTACTTGTGATGTGAAAAATCAAGATAGAATTTTCCATTTAAATGAATTTACGTTTGATTCCTAGAGTATTAAAGATATAACAATAAACCAAAGACTGCGTGTTGGTTGTACCAGTGTGTGTTGTGTGTCATCGGCAGAATAGAGATATCAGATCAATGACTAACTTAACCTAACCTAACTTAACCTGACCCAATCTTTCCTACCAATATTTCTTTCATACCAGTAGCTCTTAAACAGGATAAAATAAACGTCATATACGTCCTCTTAATGACCTCCAGTTGCTAGTATCAAGGCTTTGACTCGCCGATGGTCGCGAACACTTACGGTTTATTTTAGGCGGGTGCAAACGCCCGCGTTTTTTGAAATAGTGCTACCAACACGCTCCGAACCAAAAACCATAAATTCATAAATAATTCTAAAAATTGTCTTACAATGTCACGGCCTAATTTTTTTTTTTAGATTGAAGTAGTGTTTTTGTGACCGTATTTTTTATCTATCGTCTACAACCCAGATTGTTTGGCTTGGCCACAAACATTGCCAGTAGGAATTTTCCTGCAAGGAGGTAGATTGAAAACAATCAGTGGACAGTGGAATAGGACACAATAAAGAGGAAATTTTATTTAAAAAGCAAGACAATATTGTCCAGTGTGTATAACTTGAACAAGTAGTAAGACGCGGTGATAAAAAAAAAGTTTTTAGGGTGAAAATAGTAGAGTGAGTGTGTAAACTCGTCAGAGGAAGGGGGTAAGTGATATGAACCTATGGAAAGAGGCCTCGCAGGGTGAACTACTAATTTTTTCCCTTCTCTTCCTAACGTTTACTGGTGTACAATTGCGTTAGTGCCTAGTAAGTGCGTCAAGTATGATACTACCCGCTTCGCGAAATAGCTTCGTAATCACCAAGTAGACAACGTAAACGATACTAACGTTTTTTGTGAATCCCCGCCAGGTATAGCAACACAATTACTTTATATATATTACCTCGCGCTAATTGGTAAGTGAATATTTAAAGCCTCTCAGAATATTTATGGCAACGTTTTGAAACCTCTAAACAAATTTAAAAGCAATCTTTATTTTTATTTTTTTACTACTTGTAATTCTTAGGGAGAGATGACGTGTCTCCTCTATAAAAGCAAGTCTTAAATTATGAAAAGGTTTATTCTATCCTCTTCTCTCAATATACAGCATACAGTCCAAATGTTCATAAAAAATTATTTTTATCAAATAGAAACAATTTTTCTTTATGACAGTTTATCAAAATATTAGTATTAATTTATAGGTATTAATTATATATATATAAAGTGACAGCAGCATATAAGATAACTTGACGTGTCAATATGTAAAAGTAGATCTATTAGCTTTTCCAGCTGTAGAATTAGGCTCCTTCAATAAAGATTTGACTCATTCCTCCCCCATTTATCTTCACCACCAAAAGAACACTGTTTGTGCAATTACTACTCTTTTTTTAGTATAAAACTAGAAAATAGTGGCGTAATTAATTTGACAGTTCCATGGACTTCTATCCGTTGAACACGTGTGTGTATGTGTGTGTGTGTGTGTGTGTGTGTATGCGCGAGTGAATATAGAGAGGTAACATCAAGGTTTATGTGTGTGTGTTTAAAATAGTAAAGCACTGTCGTTCACGAAGGCACATTAACAAGATTTAGCCCAGTCATGGCTTCCTAGGACCCCAATCACACTTAATAAGTNCCCCCCCCCGCATGAAACACCTTCACTCGATGAGGCCTTCACGCACTCGGGATTAAAAGAAAACCTAGTGGTGGTTTGTGGGATATTACCAGGGCAAGCAAGATTTAACTGGACTGTACTAGTGAACTGTCCCCCCCCCCCTCACCCTTCACTATCCATTTGTCAAACCACACACAAAATAATGTAATTAATGAATGTATGTTTATTGACACTTCGGTCGCCGCATCATCTAACGCGCTACTCTCGCAGTAGACTAAACTGCCGATGACGGGGAGATTAAGGCCATAATCTTGGATGGGTGTACTAAAGGTGGTTTTTTTCTGAATAGTTTTCTACTCTCCCTTCACTCAAATGCGGGTACACATTCCCAAAATATAGTCTTCCTAATCTCTAAAGCCATTAGCTTAATTGGTAAATGAGCTAATAACCCGAACCTATAGTAAGATGAGTTACTTAAGAAAAAAATTGTGGTTGACGGATTTTACTTGCACTATAAAAATCCGTAGCACAACTTCCTTTGGAGGGAAGTAGAACCACCGGTCCCATATCGATTGTGGCATGTAAAAGAACCCTGTAAGGTATGTGAAAATACCTTTCCCGTAAATATTGGTAGACCCTTTCGAGCTTACTTATAAAAATTCAGTGTGTAGGTTAACGAGGAACCACCACACTTTCTGAACTCCCCTAGTTCATTGAATTAATACCAGAAAGTTTGGGCACCACTAACCAGCCGAAGGGCTGAGTGCATGCCCAGATTCGGATGAATATAAATGACATCAAACCAACTTCCGGGTTGTTAACTCGGGAAAATGAAGATATGTTTTACATAAGAAATTAAAATTTTATATGATCAACGTCATAGCCTTTACTCTTGTATTTATATTAGTGATAAAAATATGTTTAAAATCCAACATTTTTTAATAGGGGGGGTCTGAAAGTCATTTTAAGATGCAAAGTCGAAGTCAAGAACAGGCTTTTTATTGTCACTTTTAATTTTTGAATGATCCATTAAGTGCATATAGGTAGAAAGGCTTAGAAAAAAAATCAATGCACACTATTTTCTTTTATTGTTACTGTATTAATCTATATTGTCAAGTTCGTTAAAGATGCCATGCTTTCTTTTTTCCTAGAAATGTTTCCTTGATTAGAAATGCCTCTGTGGCTTAGTGGTCAAAGTTTTGGTTACAGATCCATAAATTCCGGGTTCGAGCCCCTGTGCTTCCAGATTTTCTGTGCAGCAATGGGTCTATAACTCGGTCAACTAACCTTGTGAGGACAAATAAGGAGCTATTTAAATATAAAAGTAGCGAATCTGGTCTAGAAAACTGAGATTGATGGCCTAATTCTTCATTATGCTGATCAGATGACATCATATACCCTCTTAAGTTGGCACTGTCTTCGCTTTCAGACGGTGGCTGCTCGGTTGGTATGGCTCAGTTGTGGGCTAACGCCAAGGAGGTTTTTTTTTACGAAGATGTGAGGTTCATTGTGATTGTCGAAATTGAGGCCAAGGAGATTTTCCTGTATACTTCAACTTCGATATTTCGAAGAGTTGCATCTCCCTACTTTTGGTATAATCCATATTTATTTATAAGCCCACTTAAAATAAAATATAAATGTTAAAGGACGGACCTCCTAACTCTCATTGGCGGTAAAAAGTTCAAAGACGCCAGAGACAAATTCTTGCCACTTATTCCACAACTTGACTAAAAGAGCTCAGTGTTGGCTCCAGGCGACGGAAATATTAGTTGAAACACGTGGGGCCATTAGGCGGGAATTTCTCCTCGGGAGGGGCGGCAAGGGAAAAATGTATATAATACCTACCTACTCTGACTACCCTCTCCCCTCCTCTCCCAGCTTCTCCCTGTCCCCCTTGTCCCCCTTCAATCGATCACACCCCAAGCGATATTTACGAACATTAAAAAAAACTAAATTGAGGTAAAATGGTTACCTGGGAGATATTTTCACATTTAATTTGAATAAAACTGTCATTTCATGCCAAGTGCGTGTCTTGATGCTAGATCATGATGCAATAGAGCCAAAGGTTGCCGCTATAAATTTATCATAAAAAAAAGTAGTCACTTGGAGGTATTAATGTTTTAATATCCTATTAAATATTGAATGAATATGCAGTGAAATGATCAGAAATAAAATGACCATTAGTGACCAATGATTCACAAATCATATAGTTTAACTAAAGATTTGCTACTCTTGGGAAGGAACCAAAGATTTCAAAGTTACTAAATATATTTCAAAATTATCCGTTTGAACCATAAATAGTTAGTAGAACTGGCCAAACCACTTTTAAAGATAAACTGCAAGCAATAACGCGTCATATTTAAAACTGTAGAAAAGAACGGTTTGTATTTCAAACTACATGCAATAGTTAATAAGTCGAAACGCAGACAAAAACACGTCATAGAATCAAAGTTCGGGTAAAAATTGTAGGTCAAACCCTAAACAATAGCTTGACGTCAATTAAACCACAAGCATTAACTCGTCACAAGTAAAACCACAAATAACACCTCGTCATAGATCAAGACACAAGCATTAACTCGTCATAAAACACACCACAAGCCAAGCATTAACTCGTCATAAACCAAACCCCAAATAACACCTCGTCATAGATCAACCCACAAGCATTAACTCGTCATAAAACACACCACAAGCCAAGCATTAACTCGTCATAAACCAAACCCCAAATAACAGCTCGTCATAAGTCAAACTGCAGGTGAAAACTCGTCTTAACCCAGGTCAAACCACAAGCGATCATTCTTCACAAGACAAATTATAATCCATATAAAAGGCTAAGTAATCAATTTCACGAATATATTAATTTTTATTTCGCGAATACACACAAAAATACTTCAATTAACGTTGACATATTTTGATATTAATTTTAATTTACTTATTTAAAGTTGTTAAAACACCTCTCAGGATATTTCGGTGTCCTTGGGAATGATCCGTCATAATTCCCACTTCAGGCAACAATCACCCGTCCGTCATAAGCTTACGTAATTAAATATAGAACCTTGTCGTGCTACTCCTACCTTCTCTTGGAAGACTCTTCTGAAGGCGTCTCTCGTGTATCTGGTGACCCCCTCTGCCGAGAGAATATCGGAGCACTGACGCAACAATGACGCCCTCAGACGCTCACGGATGCTCTCTTCCTCCATCGACGACACTTTAGGCGGTGGTGGTAGATGGGGCTGAACAATCGTCGATGCCGTTGTAATAGGCAGCGTCGCTACCACCCCTAAGGATTCTTCACCGGCAGGTGCATCCCTAACAGTATCTTGACGTGGTGGTGGCGTCACGCCGTTACCTGAGTTGTGACGGGGTGGGGGCACTACCAGCCCAAGCGCCTCTTGTGGTGGTCTAGGGATATCCCTGGGCGGGGGAGGAGGGGGGCCAAGCCCCGCGGGCTCCATCTTCTTTTTATTTATAAATATCACCCACTGACCGCACAATAACCGTCACTGATATCCTATTAGCTTTTTGTGAGTCCACTTGAGAATGTAGGTGGATTCATGCATAGAATAAGGTCAAGTTTATTCATTAATATTCATATTCACTAAGTTTGAGTTAATTCATCACTTGAAAACACTATCTATATTAACAAATTCACATAACATTTTAACCTTCTTTATTCGTGTCTTAGTTGACTTTTTTATTTTAGTCCGAATAGGTTGGGTTTTAATTTTAATCGGTGGATTGATTATCACGTTTTCTCTTTTCTGTTTTTAAATTTTACACCATGTTTTACCTCCTCTCAGTGCACTTAAGTTGGGGTTGTAGGGAAAGCGACTTAAGGGTAGTATTTTTTCAGTTTTTATATCAAAACATTTTTTGGTCAAAATAAATATAATTAATTTTCGGTAGAAACGTAGTGTTTAATTTTCTTCACATGATGACCTCAACAATTGTTGAATATATGTCAAGGGTGTCCTTGAACTTCATGACAAATTGTTCTTTTAATTTAAAATGTGTTTAATCTAATGCCACTATGCTCATGACAGATATTCAACAACTGTTTATATAACTATGCGAAGAAAATTAAACTATGTTTCTACTGGAGAAATACTTGATTTATTTTGTTAAATAAAAGGTTTTGCTATAAAAACTTTACAAATACCAACCTTTAACTCGCGTTTCCTACTCACTCACCCTAATTACACTAATATAGTAGGGATGAGTTTGGTATAATTAATAAGAGATGTACCCGCATTTGAAGAGCAAAAGAGATTGGGAAACCGTTAATGAGAAACCACCCTCAGTATAGCCGACCAGGATTCGAGCCCCGATATCTCCGTCTTCGGGAGCCTAATCTACTACAAAAGTGACGCCTTAAACCATACGGCCACCCCTACGAGTAAGACTGGTTACAATTATTCTACTATGAGTGGTTGTATTTTTAGAAATTGTTATACATTTACTTCTAAACAATTCCAAACATTATTTTAATTGTTAATTAGAAGCTTATTTATGTTGTCGAGGGGTTAGCAAAGTCAACCATAAAATTAAATTAGATTTAATTGACCGTGGGTGTAAGTACAGTAAATAACTATATGCGTGTCTTTGATCGTGTAAGGTGATAGAATGAATCTCAGTGGTTTAATATTATATGCGTTGTTCCAGGTTAAGTTAGTTTGTGCATCATGTTTATAATATGTATGTTATATGTAATCTTGATATAATTTAACTTAGAACATGTATTTGTATGTTCATAGTTAGTAACAAAATTAAAATAAGAATATTCATTAATAAATTTAATTTCTAAAATAAATTAAAAAAAAAAACTATTCCACTAGACCAATATTTTAACCGGACAAGTTTTACAAATATCACAATTTATATAATATATATTTATGTTTCTGATAGCTTTAAAGTGATATCTAGTATGTAGATTATGTGAATAAAGACAAACGTTTGTTTCCGTTAACGGGAGATTTAAAATTAATGAAAACAAGTTAAATATAAATAATGTTTCCACCTAGACAATTGTTGTTTCCGTTAACGGGAGATTTAAAATTAATGAAAACAAGTTTAATATAAATAATGTTTCCACCTAGACAATTGTTGAGTGTTCCTTTTTTTTTTTCTAGCCCACAAGTTTTCAAAACAAGTGTTTCTAGTAAAAGCCTCGGGCTCCAGTAAATATTTACTCTAACAAAGAGTACGCCAAAAGATCAGGGGTGAAGAGGGTGAGATTTGTTTATATTTAAAACTTGGACCATTACCGAATCTACAAACATCGGTACCTCATGCCATTCAAATATTAACAGCATTTTTCTTAACTCCCACAACTGCTTTGTCAAAACTCCGCTTAGTCCCATACCATAAATAAATATAGAAAACAGTTAAAATATTAGTTTACTCCATTTATTAACGGTAACCAAGCATCTTGATTTATTTGCATTCCTTAGAATAGTTAAGACATGGCAATTAAATCAAATCCTTATCCAGGAGGTAGATAAAACACGATCTAGAAGACTCTAGTTTAATCCCAGATGAATCCCAAAAATATTTTGTGAATTTTTTAATAATAATAATTATTATTATTCTTACTATTATTATATGAAGTTAGGTCTGGGTGCATGATGCTTGGTGTGCTGAATTAGGTTAAGAATGTCTGTTTTTGGTGATATCTGTGATTAGAAAATAATCTTTAAATACATACATTTAAGAAATGGAATGGATTTTTTTTTTATCATTTCGATACAGTATTTGCATCAAACCTTTTTAAATGGGTCTCTTTAATTGGGTGGAAGTGTAGAAGAGGCAAGTTAAGTCAGGTGTTTTTTGAAGCTTTTAGATTTTTTTGTCAAAATAAATAAAACAATGTTCTATTAGTAATATAGAATTTAATTTCTCCAAGTGGTGATATCAACAGTTATTATTATTATTATTATTATTATTATTATTATTATTATTATTATTATTATTATTATTAGCCCCGCGTCTTACTACCCGTTCGGGTTATACGCACCTACGCTAATGTGTAATGGTAGGGTGATTGTGAGATGAAATGGAGGACCTACAGTTTAACGTGGTATCCAAACCACGATGGAGGCCTGGCATTCCACACATTCACAAGTTGTGAATAATACACGTCTTGTCAGAGGTGAAGGAAGGGTTTGGCAATCAGATAACTATATACCGGGACCGAGTATTGAATCCCGGACCCCCATCACAGAACATAGAAGTCTGACACCCTACCCCTAGACCGCCAGGTCAACTCAAAAGTTGTTGAATAACTGTCAAGGGTGTCCTGGAATTTAATGAAAATTTTTTTTCTTCGTTTAAAAAATTTCTCATCTAATGCTGCTAAGCTCATGCCAGATATTCAACAACTGTTGATACCACCGTATAGGGAAAATTTAATTCTATGTTTCTACTGAAGAAATATATTAGTTATTTTGGCCAAACAAAGTTTTATTATAAAAACTTTAAAAAATACTGCCCCTGGCTCACATTCCCTACACTCCCACCTTAAATATTTTGTTTAAAATATTTGTATTAATATATACGTTGTTAAGGTAATTTTTGTATATTTCAGAGGTGAACATATATAATATAAAAATAAACAAACCAATTTCAACAAAAAATAAAAAAAACTTTTATCGCCCACTATCACAATGGAATCTTTTAAAACGATTTTTTTTTTCTAACTTGTTATTTTGTGCTTGACAATCCACTAATCAAAACTCAAACAATTTTCATTTTTTTTTAACGATAGTAACATATGTCCAATCACGAAGGTCACATCCTACCAGTGCTGAGGTACTTCTTCATGACGTAAAGACGCTTCGAACGCACTCCCACGCACGCACACACGCACGCAAGCGCCGGTTAGACAAAGACGCGCGTAAGAGATCCACTTGAGACACACACGCGCGCGCTTCACTCACTCGCAGACTATATGACGGCTAGGAAGAGACAACTGGAAGACGTGTGGCGGGCGATGTGATCGCGTTGGTACTGCGGACCAGTGGGGGGGGGTTTTCACTCGTGGATCCCTTCTTTCGACACACTGGACCCCCCCACGCGCGCTATCGCTTCCCCCGCCGCCAACCAATAGCATGACGGATACTTCTCTGACACGTTGCCCGGGGATAGAACCCTTGACCTTCCAGACTATATATTTGTTTAAAACCTTGCTCAGAGTAAATTAATTAAGGTAAATTCTAAAAAATCTATTTTTTTAAATTTAATTTAAAATCCGTATATAATTTACAAAAATAATTAGTATTTTTTCATATATATAACTTGAAAATACTATTTATATGGAACAATTTGTTCACATCATACATTGATTTTGTTTGCAGATCAAAAATAAGATTTAAAAAAACACCGGACTGAACAAATCTACTTTATAGTTTGGAAAAAAAAAATAGTTGAAGGGTAGATTGGTGTTCGAAACCAGCTAAGATCTACTGAGACAGTTTTTTATTTTTTATTTTATAAGTCACTTATAGGGGTGTGCGGATCTGCTAAATGTTGATATCAAAATAAAATAACAAATACCCTTCGCTTCAACTTCGACAACTACAATAACCCTCTTATCTTTGAAACCTTTTGTAGGAATAAGAATACGTTGATATCTTAATAAAATATTTGAGTTAACAGAGACTATAGATTAAATTACGTCTATAAATTAAGCAAATACAGATAGTTCAGCATAAACGAACAAAGTGCAATTATCATAACATTTTTCTTTGGCCAAAATAAATCAAATATTTCTCCAGTTCAAAAATAAGGGTTTAATTTTCTTAATATGATGGTATCAACAGTTGTTGATATCTAAAAGGGTGTCCTTAAATTTTATCACAACTATTTATCTCCATTTAAAAAGTTTCTAATCTAATGCTGCTATGTTCATAACAGATATTCAACACCTGTTGATATCACTATGGGAATAAAATTGGACTCTATGTTTGTGTTGAAGAAATTTTTGATTAATTTTGCCAAAAATATGTTTTCTATAAAAACTTCAAACACTTACCTTTTCTCGTGTCCTCTACCCTCCCACCCTAATTTAAGGTAGTGGGGGTACGCTTCTCCAACCATACCNCCCCACGTGTAAAAAAGAGGTAGTAAGTGGTGGAGTGGATCACCCCCCTTTTCTTCCTTTTTTCCGACGTTCTTGTTGCTACAAACCAGTCAAAAAGATTTTTTTTAATAATCTGTAAAGTGAATTTGCATTAGTTTGAATAAACATTTGGTTCGGAAAACTTTTTGATATCACGGGCCATATGGTTTTTAAAATAATTGACGGGCCTATTAAAAAAATCTAGCAAAGAATTTCAACTTCATATTTCTCATAGTTGTTATTATATTTTTATGAACACCATTTGTTTGTTTGCTAAATATTTTGGCGGGCCAGATAAACTCAGTCGGTGGGCCGTAGGTTATCAACCACTAGTCTGAAGGAGTCACTTTCGTAATAGGCTAGACAGCCTATGAAGGGAAGATTTGGGCTCTAATCTCGGTCGAGTGTACTGAGGATGTTTTTGCCTGATTTTTTTTTCCATTCTCCTTTCATACAAATGTGGATACACATCCTCTAAAAATCAAACTCCTCATTCGTAACACTTTAGCGTGGTTTGTAAATTTGAATATAGCCTGAACGGGTTGTGAGAAGAAGTGAAAAAATAAAGGTGGTTTATACATTTGACACAAACTCGGTGAGATATGATACAGTTGTGAATAATATGCTTGAAGATCTAATTTCCAAACCCTTCCTTCACCTCTGACAAGACGTGTATTCACAACTTGTGAATGTGGGGAATGCCAGGCCTCCACCGTGGTTAAGATTCCACGTTAAATTGTAGGTCCTCCATTTCATCTCACAATCACCCTACCATTACACATTAGCGTAAGTGCGTACAACCCGAACGGGTAGTAATACTCGGTAATAATAATAATAATAATAATAATAATAATAATAATAAACACTGAGTATAAATATTGTCATATTATTTAGTAAATATTTATATTTATATATATAGCTCAATGACGTCATCCCACAATCGATTCATACCAGCCAAGGGGCCTCCGTCTTTTGGCGATGATAGTGCTAACTTTTGCGGATAGAGGGTGTCATGTGGTTAATACAATGAACCCTCCGGCATTTAATCTCAGTTTTCTAGACCATAGCTGCTACCTATTTATTCAAGTATCTCCTAATTTTTCCTCACGAGGCTGAGTTGACACTGTTCCAGAACCAATGCTTCACAGAAAATTCTGAAAGCACCGGGGATCAAATGGATCTTAATAATAAGGTAGAAATTTTGAGATTTGAGCAAATCATAGGACGGTGAATCATTTTACCGGGAACAATCTCAGAAACTGAAATAAGGTCACCGTTTTCCTATAACTTGCACACAATCAATTTAATAACTCTAAATTAGAGAAAGTGTAGTCTCATTTGCATGGGCAGAGAGAGAGAGAGAGAGAGAGTAGAAAACAATATAGGAAAAACCACCTTCAGTACACCCAACCAGGATACAACCCCGATCTCCCAGTCATCGGCAGTCTAGTTTATTGCTAGTGTGACGTCTTCAGACCAGGGATTTCCAACTGATGTCCTGCAATGCCCTTTCTTTTTTTCTTTTTTTGCTGCCCATGAAGTTTCTTGAAAAAGGAATCTACTGTAGTAAAATTGATGTTTTCATCCAAGAAACGGTAAGTTTTTACTTGCATTGAAAAACGTAAGAAAGATCGAATATTTTAGTTGGAAAAATTGTGTAGTACTTAACAAAAGATGTTTAAATTACCACTTCTTATCTCATTCACAATTAAATAACTGTTATCGTTTTTGTATAACTTGACAAAATATTTTTGAATATAATGGAGCACCGGCATTAGACTCGTGGAATCAACTGTTTGGCCCTAGATTGCTTTTAAGTTGGACACACCTCCCTCAGACCACTCGACCGTTGAAACGGGTTACTAGAGAAATTGTTCTTACTATAACCTCTTCCTTTAACGACATTGCCTACTTGTATTATTATTATTATTATTATTATTATTATTATTAGCACCACGTCTTACTACCCGTTCGGGTTATACGCACTTACGCTAATGTGTAATGGTAGGGTGATTGTGAGATGAAATGGAGGACCTACAGTTTAACGTGGAATCCGAACCACGGTGGAGGCCTGGCATTCCCCACATTCACAAGATGTCTTGTCAGAGGTGAAGTAAGGGTTTGGAAATCAGATAAATTTGTGCCGGGACCGAGGATTGAACCCCGGCCGCCAGCACAGAAGTCTGACACCTTACCCCTAGACCACCAGGTCACCTCCACCTATTTGTAGTTTTCGAATCTATTCTTCGAAGCGGGTTACATCTTAACTTAACGCACCTAAGCAGTCTAAGCACTATCACACTTAGACACCAATGTATTAAATAGAAAGAGAAGAAAGAAAATGAGAGTTCGTACTGCAAGACCTACTGATAACACTTACCCTCTTCCTCTGGCGAGTTTACACAATCACTATCTGCTCCTTGAAAACATTGACTTGCTTTTTAATTTTAGCTTTTTCTTGATTCCTATTCTAGATAGACATAAGCTACCGCGGACTTTTATAATCTACCTCCTGGCAGGAAGACTCTTTCAGGCCATTTTTGTGACTAAACAAATTTGCCTGAGTTTTGTGTGATTTATAAGAAAATGCGTTTAACAAACTACTTTAAGATAAAAATAATAATAATTTTGTGACACTGTTATACTATTATTAGAACTATTTAATAATTTGTGGTTTTTTTATTTCAACGTTATAGTTTTAAAACTCGCTGAATAGAACGTAAATTAATTAACACGGGAAATATTATTTTGACTTGTTGTGACGTCACAGACTACGTCCTGAACCAGCATTCCTTACATAGTGGATTTTGTCGCAACAAGCCACGGACTTCGCTATAGGACTATTAATAGTACAATGTGTTTATATTATTTTAACTATCTAGACGTAGAACCTTAAACAAAACAACGTAAGAAAGCACATTTGAGCTGAACCTCAACTCCAATCTCCGTGAAGTAATTGCCCTAACAACAAAACAACAAACATAATCATAAGTAATAAACAACCTTAGGGCATCCTATGTGTTCGAACTAAGGATCTCGCCTTGAAAGGTAGTCCCTGCTAACTAGTCAACTAGCCGCAGGGGATACGGGAGACAAATGAACCGTTAGAACACCTGTCGTATTCCCCTGGATTCAAAACGTTTTAGCCGCAGTGAAATATCCCCTCCCCCTTTTTTTTCTAAATCTCCCGATATGCACATCTGGCTGAAGGCAGTAAATACCTGTATGTCATTATAGCTCTGAGTGTGTGTGTGCGCTTGTGTATGCCCTCATTAGGAGCTGATTGCAAGACAAGTACCGTCTAGAAATTAACAGGTGATAGCTGACTTGGATCGAAGACTTGGCCACGTTTTTGACACAGCCACCTTTATCATCTACATAATAAAGTACATCCAAGATCTGTCTTTCCAAGGCTTTTCCTACCAATTCCATAAAACCTAGAGCGCTGGAATTTGGTATGGTTGCTATGGGGAACACCATCTATGCGATAAAAGTTCGAAAATAGGAAAATTCACTATAAAGGATCCAAGATGGTGGACTCAACGGAAAATTGAGTCCTAGAAAGCTGAAATTTGGTATAGGCTCTATGGGTCATGCCATCTTTGCGATAAAAATCCGAAAATCCAATATGGAGGAACCAAGAGAGTGGACTCAAAATACAAATTGAATCATAGAAAGCTGAAATTTGGTATGGATGCTATGAAGGGATCCATCTTAATGAGAAAAATCTACGATGGTCAGTGGCGAATCGTAGCTAAAATTAGTGGGGGTGCAACTCCATAAAATTTTTAACCTTTGTTTTAAAATTGTGTAAAAGGAAAAAAATATGTATAAGAAGATAATTTATTCAGGAAATTGATAAAATCTTAACAAAAAAAAGCCAAACTCTTTTACTTACTTTAACTTAAATTGTTACAGTTCAAGCTTGATCTATTCATTTAAAAATCCTATTTTAATTTGCGCAAAAAGTTCAATAATTGTCTCCTTTATCTCTGGATAAAACACCACGTCACTTGTGTTGTGTAGCGCACAGTTCCATACAAAGATTGTTGTATTTTATTCATAAACTTGGGGATGGCTACTGAAGTACTGACATTAAGTTTAAGGAATATATATTGTACTACAAAAATAAAGAGAGAATTAAAGAACAGAGGACTCATTATATTAAAGGTTATCGATAATATCAAGTGGAAATAGGGCGCTGCAGTTCCGCAGTGCCTATACACGAGCCGCCACTGACGATGGTGAATGCAACGTATCCCGATAACATGGCAAAGCCATGGATAGAAATCACGCTACTTTTTATAATAAAAAATCTATACATAGATCAAAATAACAACAGGAAACAGACTTCACATGAAGTTTAAAATTGCTCCTGTTAGAGACAGGCCTAACTCCTAGTGCGAGGGATATAAAATACCTTCCACGTCCTTTTCAAGATCTAAGGCTTATTATAATTAGACAAGTGATAAGTGATGTTGGAACAGAAACACTTAGAAATGGTGTCAAATGGGAAAGTCTTCCAAAGGTCACTGCTTTACGAATGCGGCCAAAAACCCAAATATTACAATAATGTTGTTTAATTGACTTTCCGATCCCTACTTTTTACTTCCTAATATAATTTTGAAAATTTTATACTTCAAAATTGTGATGGTTCTTTACGTCTTATATGCCCATCAACCCGAAAAAGTGGGAATTTATTATTATTAGCACCGCGTCTTACTACCCGTTCGGGTTATACGCACTTACGCTAATGTGTAATGGTAGGGTGATTGTGATATGAAAGACCTACAGTTAACCGTGGAATCCGAACCACGGTGGTGGCCTGGCATTCCACACACTCACAAGAGTGGGAATTTAAAAGCCACATGTCTCCATGCCTCTCCTTGTGTCTTTCCATCTGTATGTACGTCTGTCTCTGGAACTATAGTCGAAACGTCTTACTGTTCCAACTTAATATGTAGACAGACAATTTTCTAAAATAATTATTTTGGCCCTCAAATTTAATTAACTGATGACTGGGGTTTAAAAACATGAAAATTTTCTAAAATGGTTCTAACTTTTTTAAGTATGTATATTTGGGGGATATTTCACTTAATTATTAAAATTATGTTTGTTGAAACTTTTTTTTTGTCTGACACTTGACAAGTACCTGACAAGTACCGGAATACAAATATTTAACTCATAAGAGCCCTGTATGTACCCCTTTTGCTGTCCCCTGGGCTTGTCATATCACTTTATATATATATATATGTGTGTGTGTGTGTGTGTATTGCTATGCCACACAAGGTAGAAAAAAACTGCAATTGTAAATAATACATCACCTTTCA
The DNA here is from genome assembly GCA_902151445.1 of Timema monikensis. Classification (NCBI taxonomy): domain Eukaryota; kingdom Metazoa; phylum Arthropoda; class Insecta; order Phasmatodea; family Timematidae; genus Timema; species Timema monikensis. The sequence goes on along the minus strand of CABFVZ010001628.1, from coordinate 125,408 downwards.
CAACTCTCAGAAGACATAAATAAGGGCTAAAATACAGCCAGAATATAAACCAAAACATTTGGATGCAGATGTAAATAACTTTGGTGCTTTTGTACTGCTAATAGTACCACTCTGGTGGCCGTCTCTCAAACTAATCCAGCAGATTCAAAACACAGGAACACAGAATGCCGGACTAAAGAGTTTCAACTGTACTACATTAGAATGTAGATGCGATTGTGTTGTACCGTTTATTTAATTCGGCAAGCATGATAAAAATAGCATAAAAGTGGGTTAAAACTTTTATATGTTTATAATGTACACACCTTTTGCCATGAAAGGCGGTAGTCTTACCTTGACTTACTGCGCAATGGTTCCATCTTATTAGCTGCCCTATAGTATAACCAAGTAAGACAAGCTTGCTGCCTTTGGTTGTAAACAGAAAATATTATCTTGATAAAAAATAATAAAACATATAAATTAAGTGAAGGGGTCATCATCATTATAATGTCCACCATCCCTGAATTATTTGGGAATCCTTGCGTATGAATATTGCATCCATGGAATTAAGGTATAACGGGTAAAACAAGGCAGTAAATGCCACTTGAAGTAAGTGACAGATGACGCCGGAATAATGCACCTAGTGAATTAAAGAGTAACGGGTAAGACAAGGCAGTAAATTTCACTCAGTGGTTGATGGAAGGAACATTTTCAAGGAAGTGTCACTGCTCGAATAGATCGGGGTCATTTTGAAGAGAAACCAAAACTTCTGTATAACGTGGCTACACGGGTAAATATATACTGTAGAGGAGTGATGTATGTACTTTACATAGATTTTAACGTACGCGTATGGTCATATGTAGCGACATTTCCCGCCTGAATCAAGTTACATTTCACGTTACTGTCTAGACAAGGGGGCTGCGATTTGTTGGTCTGGCCTGTGGCTTAAGAACTACATGTAAAAGTGGCTTTTGTCACTAAAAATTAATTTAAAAAAATATCTTGTTATGGTGTTTTAACTTCAATCGGCGATGTTTATTTAAGATCAGGCAGCACGATTCGATGATTGAATGTCTTAAGGCTTCCCTCTCGCAATAGAATGGACTGCGGATGACAAGGACATCAGGTTTCGTATCCCGGTCGGGTGTACTGAGGGCGTTTTTTACCCTAAATCCTTGCCACTCTCCCTCCACGTAAATTTCGGTACACTTCTTCTCACATGCAACCTTACTCATCACTAAAACATTAGCGTAGTTATTTCATATTATGCGTATTACTCGAATTGGTATTAAGACGCGATGACAAAATATATAGATATATTTTATAAAATAACGCATAGTTAAAACCCTCCTTGGTGGGCACGTGATCTAACACGCTATTTTCGTGTTAGACTAGACTGCTGAACGCCAGAAGATCGGGTTTCGATTCCAATCGGGTGCACTAAGGGTGTTTTTTCCTAAATGATTCTCCAATCTTCTTCCGCGCAAATATGGGCGCACTTCATCTCAATTAAATCTTCCTAATACCTAAGCCATTAGTGAAATTAGTACATAAGCGTATAGCCCGAATGGGTAGTAAGACGCGGCACTAACAAATAAATAGTTAAAAAATTTAAAAAGTTAAAATTTTAGTACTAAGGTAGATTTTACAGTGATTTGGTCAGGATTTGGGCAAGGATTTTTTCTCTTCATTTAAAATGTTTCTGATCAAATTAAGTAATGCCCCTGGCAGATTTTCAACAACAGTTGAAATTAGTATTTTTAGAAAGTCAAACTTAGCATGTCTACTAAAGTCGTATTTGATTTATATTGGCAAAAATGTATATTTTTTCTATAAAAATGATAAACAAACGTAATAAACTCGTTTTATCTTCCATACCACCTTAAGTTATCTTAGTCAGGATCCAACACAGTATTATATCACTTCTAACAACAGAAATATCCTTACCTCTACAACTTTATTGACATTCAATACCCTTTCTTTTTCTCACGACAGGTGGAAATGACAAAAGACGGTTGCACAACGCAAGTACGACTAATCAAAGTAATTGTGTTTATTTTTTATTTTTACCACCTACAAATGCACACAGAACCGTGATCGAAGAAAAGGCCAAGGACAGTAAAATTTAATAAATCTCCTATCACGACACTTTTATTTTTCCGCACTGACGCCTCGGGAGTTCCTGGCAGCAATCCGAATCCTATAATAATTACTAGTTTCCAATGATGAGCGGGAAGTACGAGACACAAAGGCGACATGATCGACCTTACCGCAACCATCACGTGTGGGAAGTGTACAGACGCGGTCAAGATAAGTTAAACTGGCCGAATCTAATAAGAAAACAACATGGCATCAGCCTTCAGTAGAATCAAGCAGCCGCTGTCTGTAGGCGATGATAGGGTAAACTTTTGCGGATAGGGGGTGTTATGTAGTTGGCACACAAAAAAAAACCTCCGGTCGTTAAGGTGGCGTGAAAGCGGACGTGAGAGGTCATTATTTTTGCAGTTTTCATGTCAAAACCCTTTTTTTTTCAGCCAAAATAAATAAAATATTTCTCCAGTAGAAGCATAGTTAAATTTTATTCATATAGTGACCTAAACAGTTGTTGAATATATATCATGAACATAGCGGCATTAGATTAAGTACTTTTTAAATGAAGAGAAAAAGTTGTCATTAAATTCCAGGACACCCTTGACAGATATCCAAGAACAGTTGATATCACCGTGTGAATAAAATTAAACTCTGTGCTACTGGAGAAATATATGATTTCTTTTGACCACCAAAAATGTTTTGATATAAAAACTGCAAAAATACTCATCTTTTCTCGCGTCCCCTTGAACCCCACCTTGACCTCAGTTTTCTAGACTGGATCCACTGGTTGATAGAATCTGTGTAAAGAAATAACGTGGAAGGATACAATTTAAAACACCAAACAGGCACGCACTCACAAACCAACAAAAGATATAACAAAAAAACTTGATCATCAAATCCGATCAACCATCCTACAGCCGACTTCGGTGGCTGCATGGTCTAAGGCGCTACTCTTGCAGTAGACTAGACTGCCGATAACAGGAATTTTGGAGTTCGAATCTCAGTCGGTTGTACTTAGGGCGAATTTTTCCTAAATAGTTTTTCACTCTTCCTCCACGAAAATGGTGGTACATTTCCTCTAAATATAGACATCCCCATCCCTAAAACAAAAGCGTATATAGCCCAAGCGGGTAGTAAGACAAAAAGCAGTCTTACAATTTTTTTTCCCGTAACCGGGTGGCCGCATTTTTTAAGGCACTATTCTCGTACTCTACTAAACTTACGTTGATGGAAAGATCGGAGTTTGATCCCGGTCAAGTATACAAAGGTTGGTTTTCCCTAAATGGTTTCCCACACTCTCTCCACGCAAATGTGGGTATACCTCCTTTAAACTCAGCCTTACTCATCATCATATTAGCGTAATTGGTACATAGACATATAAACTGAACGGATAATAAAACACCATGTTAAAAAAATGTCCGTCTGTAAGTAAATATGCGACTCTTGGACAACAAAGATGGACTAAGCTGATAACAGAGTGAAATAGAAGGTAAAACACTTTACAACAACAACAACAAATACCTTCTTTTAAAAACAAAAGTAGCCACCTAAAATTGTATACCGGTAGTTAAACGTTAAAACTACCTATTGTCGTGATTAAAGAATAAAATTTAGTGTATGAATGAAGCGTGGAGGGTTTAAGATTTTATTATAAAAACGTATATATCCATTTCTAATATTTTCTAAAAATATAGACAAATATACTATCTAATTTTGCTTGTATGTCTAATTTTGACATGCCAAGTGAAAGTTGATTTTTTGTATGTATAATGTAGCTTTGATACTAATATTTGAAACTAATTACATCATTCAAAACAAAGCATGACAAGTTTTGAGGCCATTGTGGACATGCATGGTTTCTGAGCGAAGCTGATGTTTTCAGAAGATCACGTCTTAACCAGGTGAGATACTTCAGGGTGGGTGGGCCCCACAAAACTAGTCGTGGCAAACTTATTCAAAACCAAGGTCATTGCACCTTCCGAAACTAAAGTGGATTTTATTAGTATTATTTTATTTTATGGTTCGTATTTTTTATTGTTTTATTTCATTGATAGTTTATGGTTGGGAAGTTTAGTGTTGCATAATCCCACTTTGTTTTTATAGTATGAAACACAAGTAAGTATATGTCGTCATATTTACATCAGAGGTTAGACGTGTGTTAGGCTATTGGTAGCATCACAATTAATCTAGAATTGGTGTGTGACTAAATAGTTTTTATTATATCTGAATACAAACACAAATTTGGAGCACAAAATAAATTAATTTACTCTTCTGAATAAACATTATATGGAAGGGCAACCACTTGTTCGGAATTACTGGCCATTAATCTAGAAGTCCCGGGTTCAATTTCCGACTATTCCATAGGTATTTTTCCTGAAGGGTAGTTGTTTCTCTGGTTGATATGCTGTCTGCTTATTTATAGCAACACAGCGCGTACGTTGTAAATTGCGTATAAGCATTGATTTGAGATGTTAGGTTTTGAGACTTGATTGGCTTTCCCTTGCCGAACATCTTGGGCGGAGCGGACGAAGTAAAATGAGTTGAACTTTAGCAGAACAGCTCGCGCTGATGAGGTGAAAATCTTGTGATTGGCTTGGATCTCGTCACGTGACCAAGTTTTTGTTGTGCGCTTGTTTTTCGACGAACGTGTGACTCCACATCAAGACTTCTACTGGCACCACATAGTTACCAATCATCATCACCACATCTCAGTGGGGCAAAGTAAAGTCAATTCTTCCACCACCAATAGATTATCACATGCGTGTAGCCAACAAACCCTGATGGCATACGTTAACAACTAAATTGTATGAACATTTAATGTTGTATTTCTGAAAGTAAATATATTATTTAAAATTTGAGGTAAGAAAGAGAAATAAACAAGTGCAAATGTAAGGTTTTTTTAAGCACCATCGTCTAACTACCCATTTGGGCTATACGCTTATGTACTAATTACACTAATTACACTTATTATTATTATTATTAGCACCGCGTATTACCCGATCGGGTTATACGCAAATACGCTAATGTGTAATTGTAGGGTGATTGTGAGATGAAATGGAGGACCTACAGTTCACAAGTTGTGATTAATACATTTATTGAATGCCAGGCCTCCACCGTGGTTCGGATTCCACGTTAAACTGTAGGTCCTCCATTTAATCTCACAATCACCCTACCATTACACATTAGCGTAAGTGCGTATAACCCGAACAGGTAGTAAGATGTGGTTCTAATAATAATAATAATAATAATAATAATAATAATAATAATAATAACACATTTCTTGGCAGAGGTGAAGGAAGGGTTAATTGCACTAATGTGTTAGGGTAGGGAGAAGATTGGATTTAGAAGAAGTGTATCCCCATGTGCATGGAGAAAGAGTGGGAAACCATTTAGGAAAAAATACTGTCAGTATACACAACTGAGATTTGAACCTTGATCTCCCCGTCATCGGTAGTCCAGTCTTTTGCGAGAGTGATGACTTAAACCAGGGGTCTCTAACCCGTGGCCCGCTGTCGCATTTTTTGTGGTCCGCAGGCTCATGAGAAATGTAAAATTATTTCAAGAGAAAAAAAATAACGATTATAAATATATATTTTATATAATTGAATAGTAAAATAAATTTGGGTTTTAAGTTATTTTGTAAACTATTTGTTCTCTATATTTGAAGAAAAATATTACTTGATTATACAGATTTAGCTTGAACCGGCAAATGGCTAGTCTAGTAGACCAGGAAGAGATTACTATTTTCAGAGTGTTTGAACATAGTCGGGTGTGATCGAACATAGTCGGGAGTGTTTGGACATAGTCAGGAGTGTCCGAACATAGTCGAGTGTAATCGAATACAATCTGGAGTGTTTCAGACATAGTCGGGATTGTTTGGATATATTCGGGAGTGTTCGGACATAGTCGGGAGTGTTCGAACATAATCGGGTGTGATCGGACATAGACAGGAGTGTTTGGACATAGTCGGGAGTGTTCGCGCTCGCTCATCACCACTAAGACACTCGGGACGTAATAATAAATAGAATGTATTAATTGTTCAATCCTAATATCGTGGGTACAGTATTGCGAACCAACAAGAGACAAAAACTTTTGCCCTTGGACATAAATAGGTTAAAGACCATTCAATCACCGAAATGGGCTGAGAGTTATTTGTAAATATTATTTATTTTGAAAACTATAATATTTTGACAGAAAACTTAATAAAAACAATGTTATAACTAAATCATATTCAAAAAAACTTTATTAGTGTTATCAATAACTTAACAATTATTATTATGTGACTCTCATTCAAATTAAGAGCACCAGAATAAATAAATTAATACTATTAAAATACTAGAGCTTCAATAATTTAGACGCCTTAGCTCAGTTGGTAGCGTGTCTGTCCATTGAGCTAAGAGTCACGGGCTCGTTTCCTGGCATCGGCGAAAATTTAGCAATGATGAAATATGGGTGAGGAATTATGGGATGGGGACTGGATGCTGTGTCTGTCCAAGATTTAAATTCAGTTGGTTCAGAAAGTTCACATTAAATACCTCAAATAAATGAGTATTGAATTTTATAATAATTTATAGTATTTTATTACTATCTAATTTTTTGAACATACCTGTACTTATTTAGCAGTCAGTAAAAAATTATTAGAAAAATTAAGAAATACTGAAAGAGGGCTATAATTTGAGTGACTCAAAAATTTTGATTTATAGTTTATTAGAAAATAAATAACAAACTTTTTCTTCAAGTGTTTTATTATTACATTACTAATTACTAGCTAGCTTAGTTTTAAAAGCCTGTTGACGTGGTGGCGTAATTGACTTTTACATCTGGAAAAACCCCTTGATGAAAATAGAGAGGGAATTCGTCGAGGGAAAAACAATTTAAATCGACCATTTTAAATTAGTTTTATTTTATTGATATATAAATACTGATCATTCAAATTTTAAATTTACGTGTAAATCTATTAAAGTTATACACACACTAACTAACTACATTTAAATGTGTGCTCTTTTTTAAAATTTAAATATGGAATTAACAGTAATATACACAAGTGTTACATGCATGACTTATCTTCCAAGCAATTCAGCCTTATACTTATGGAGGTCATTGTGTTTTGGTGTTTGTCTCAGTAATATAAACATTTGCAGAATCGAAAGACCTTGAAGCAACGACCTGGATGAGTAGAAATTATTTTTAGACATTTTTTTTAACAGAATAGTTGGGGGGAATAAACATACAAAAGAAACATCACGTTATTGTGTAAACTTGAGGAGGGGAGTTTGTAAAAAGTCCAAGAATCTTTCTGCGTAAACACGCGAGTTCAGAGAAAAACGTGGGAGTGTTTGTACGAAAGATGGGGAGTGTTTGATGGAGAGATAATTGTTATAATTACGACAGCAGAAGGGATTGTATACAAAAGATACATTTAAAAAAATCCTCAGGGTTGAAATTGTATTTAGGATCAAACCCGCATCGGGGGTTGAAGATGACGAGTAGAGATCATCCATAAACCACGTAAAGCTTTTTTTTAAACCTTTTTGACCGCAATCCCCCCAACCATATAACACTAACTAGACATTTATCTTGACCCTTCTTCCCTACAACCTGTGTTACGTAACTTTTCACATCGATTGGAAGTCATTATTTTATAGGGAAGCTTTTGTGACACACTAAGGTGTGATCCAGAGACCACGTGACGCTGTTGAGAGGGGGAATTCTAATGGTGGTAAATGAGGTAGAGGGGGTGGAAAAAAGGTAAAAAAACGCATTACGTAATTTATTATTGACCCTTAAAAGAGGGACTCAGATTAATATTTCAATACTGTTTATAATCCATTTAAAACCCTGCATATAAATGATTAGATTGTAAATATATTTGTGTTACGTAACCCTGTGATGTACCGTGCACCCCCACCTTCCCCGTAACACCATGTCAATATTAGAACCCACCCCTTACCCCCTTTCAATAAAGCTATGTGGATTATGGATGACCCTGAAGATTGGGGTTCTATTCCCGGTTGAGCGTACTTAGGCTGCGTTTTTACTAAATGGTCCGACAACTTAGCTCAGTCAGTAGCGTATCTGTCTATTTCACTAAGGGTCCCAGGTTCAATTCCTGGCATTATCATTTGTGAACTGTAGGTTTCCCCTTTCACAGTGATGAATTAAAGGCTGGGGGTTGTCTTTTTGTGTCTGTTCTAGACTTAAGTTAGTTGTTAGTTTACAAGTCGTGTGCCAATATAATCAATCGGTTCAGAAAATTAACGTTAAACGCCATCAAATAAATGAGATAAAAATTTAATAAATGGTTTTACACTATCCTTCAACACAAATTGGAGTACATTTCCTCTAAATCCAACCTTACTCATCCCTAACACATTAGCGTGATTTGTACTGTACATAAAAGTGTAACAGATACTAAGTCGCAGTGACCAAAAATGAATAGAAACCTTTAGAACTAGCGCCATTAAAACGTATTCATCCTTAATCCCACATGTCGTGTATTTTTACGACCGTAAACACCACAAAAAAGAAATAAAACTATAGACATTACAATGCGATATCAAGAATTTTCAAAGATAGAAAAGAGAGCCTTTTGCTTGGTCCCCGTAACAAAATTTAATTGGTATTCCATAATTTTATGGATATCATGACATGTTTGGTTGAGCTATTATGTTATAAACTTATCTGATTTTTTTTATATATGATTGATCATTATTTTTACGATTGATACAAAAAAAAAAGTTTGACTATTAATATTTAAATATGATTTATGACACTTTTATGGTTGTTGATGGAAATATTGAAGACTTGAATAGTAAATACATTTTCTCTGCAAGACAATGTTTTACAGCTACTACAGTCTCAATATGAAAAATAAAATTAATAATATAACATATGGAAAAGAAACTAATTTAATCATATGATAAATTAATAGTTATAAAATCTGTGAAATACAGGTAAATATTTTAGCAATTTTTATTTAAAAAAAATTTGTTTTAGATAAATTTAATATTGCTCCAGCATAAATATATAATTGAACTGTCTTTACACGGTGATATCAACAGTTGTTGAATATGTCAAGGATGTCCTGGAATCTAATGACAACTTTTTCTACTCATTTAAAAATTTCGTCATCTAATTCTACTCATGACAGATATTCAACAACTGTTTATATCACCACGTGAAGAAAATTAAACTCTATGTTTCTACTGGAGCAATATTTGATTTATTTTGTCAAAAGAAAAACTGTTGCTAAAAAAAACTACAAAAAATAGTGACGTGCCTTAATTTGATACATTTCACGTACCTTTCAGATTATTTTTTTGTTTTTTTACACTATGCCGAAGTTTATAAGATATGTCCATAGAGTGATACGCCAAGGTCAGACTGCTACCATTCAGGATAAACTGAGTGTACCAGTACTTGCAGGCTGGCCAATTACAATCTTTAGGCAACAACGCTCTTTAATTACTTATCTAAACCATGTTAAAGTGGTTTTTTTTTTGGATTGCACGGGAAAGCCTTAAAATTACCGGTTTTAACAAACTTTTTTTTTTATAAATGAAGTGGTTGAAATCATTACGTTTGTTTGAAGTATTTTTAAAACCTGTCAACACACAAAATATTTTTACAGTGAGATAATTAAAGGCTGTAGAGAGGAAAATAAAAGAGTTGTACGCCATTAGTTTTCTCGAAAGTATTTGGTGCGGTTTTTTATACATTTGTGAAATTAACTTGGAATAACAACGGAGCGGGGGAAAGGGTATTATTAAAACGTAAGAGAGGTCTGTCAGTATTTTGCTTGGGCTTAACTAGAAGCATAACGTGAACTATATTGGCTTTGAGTACAGTTTAAAACAGCAGTGCCTTATATCCCTTCTTATTTTAAAAGTACCTAACAATTCATTAAAGTATTTTTATTAAATAATAATAATAATATAAAGTATGATCAGAATAAATAACAAATATTTGTATTATAAAAGCCATATGGCGTCTGTTTGTATGTCCATAATTTTTATCAAACTTCCCGATAAGGTAAAAATCTGAAACCTCACACACTTATCCCTTAAATTACCAAAGTTCTTAAATTTGATTAATTTTTTTGCATGGGGGGAAAAGAGGATTCAGTACACCGTGATCACGTGACTAAGTTTCATTTTAGAACTAATAGTACTATCCGTTTAGGATATACGCCTATGTACTACTACGTAATGTATTATGGATATATATACCCGCCTCGGTGGCGTAGTTGGCTAACGCGCTTGTCGTGTTGAACTCGACTGCTGAGGACGGGGAGATCGAGGTTCGAATCTCCGTCGGGTGAACTGGGGGTGGTTTTTCCTAAATGGTTTTCCACTCTCCCTCCACGCAAATGCTCCTTACCAATTCCTAATCCATTAGCGTAATTAGTACTTAAAGCGTATAACCCGAACGGGTAGTAAGACGTGGTGCTAAATATTATTATATATAAATATTATTATGGATATAGAAGGTGGAACTAAGAGGAGGTTTAACCACATTTGTGTGGAAGGAGAGTGGAAAACCATTTAGGAAAAATCACTCTCAGTACAACCGAATGGGATTCGAGCCCCGATCTCCTTTACATCGACAGTCTAGTATAACACGAGAGTAACACCTTGGAGCATGCAGTAACCGAAGCGGGCTATGGCTATCGTTATAGATCTAGTTTTGACCTTTGCATAATGCCATCATTATGAGAAAAAAAACCACACTTAAAAAATATCCCGATAACCTTGAAAAGCCATGAACAAAAATCACTCCAATTTCCGTTTTAAAAACAACTTAACGCGAAATTTGAATATTTGAGGTAGGCCTAACTCGTAGTTTTAGTAAAATGTTTAAGATGCGAGAAAAAACCAGTGTTTTTTTGCAGTACTTATTAAAACACTTTGCTTTTAATAAGATAACTTAATTATTGCTTCATTACAAAGAGTTTAATTTTCCTCAGATGGTGATATCAACTGTGCTTGAATATATGTCATGAACATTTGCGGCACTAGAAACTTTTTAAACAAAGATAAAAGTTGTCATTAAATTCCACAACACTCTGACAGATATTCAACAACTGGTATCAACATGGGAAGAAAATTAAATTCTACATTACTATTGGAACGTTTGATTTCTTTTTACAAAACAAATTAGTTTTTGTCATAAAAACTGCAAAAAAAACGGCCTTTTACTCGCATCCTTTACATCCCCCACCTTAATTATATTCATCCCCTCTTTTTTGTAATACGCAGATTTGATAATTATCCTAATGAGTTAGGGATGAGGAAGAAAGCATTTTAGAGGTAATCTATATTACGCATATGCTTTAAAGAAGAGTGGTGAACCATTTAGGAAAAACCGCCCGAAGTAAACCCTACCGGGATTCGAACCCCGATCTACCCATCATCAGCAGGCCAACATAGCATGAGAGTGACACCTTAAAACTGGGATTCCCAACCTTATGCCCACGGGCACTATGGCACCCACCGGCCATTTTACGTGTGCCTACTACTTTTTGAAAACTGGCCAGGTAAATATAAAATAAATTGCTGATTCCATTGCAATACTTATCCTAGTAAGGTCAAAAGAACTGGAGATTTTAGATCTTTAAAATGAGATTATGCTATAGTCGTGCATAGCAGATAAGAAGGTTCAATATTTCTAATACCATGCAAATCTTATTGAATTTCTTTAAAACTCACCTTACAAATCCTGTTCCATTAATATTAGTATTAGTTATGGATAGCCAAATTAAAACAAAAAGAGGCTTTGTACCAAAATAAAATTAATTTTCCATTTTTTTATTATCAAGGTTGCTATGCAGTAGGCAATATTAAAAACAATTCCTTAAAGCGGTTCATTTGATACTTACTTACTCTATTACATTAAGAACGCTATATTTCACCACACTAGTTAAAAGAGTATGTCACGTATCCCTATCTTGAGCTAGTTCTATTCAGTCCACCTAATTACACCCTATTTCTATCTTGAGCTAGTTCTATCCATTACACCTCATTACACCCTATCTCTTTCAAATCCATTCTAATGATATCCTCTTATCTGCGTCTAGGTCTTCCCAATGGTATTTTTCTATTGAGTTTGTCAATCAACAAACACCCTTAACACGGTTATAAATTCTTTAATTCGCGATGCATGTCCCACCCACCCTAATCTACAAAACTTGATTAGCCTAATAAGTCTGGTTTTGAGTACAGGGTGTATAACTCATCATTGTGTAGCCTCTTCCACTTCCCAGTAACCTCATATCTTCATGGACCAAATATCTCCCTAAGCACCTTGCTTTCGAACCCCCTAAATTTATTTTCGTCATGTAAGGTAGTATACCACATTTCACACCTAAAGAGGAGAACAACCAGTCAAAATATTGTTTTGTGTAATTTGAGTTTTACATTCGTTGAATTTAATAGAGGCAAATAACAATGATCTATTATAACATTTCCAAAAATTATGTGTAAATGAAATATTGTTTTTTGTTTATAATTGCTCATCTGAACATCACAAATATCGACTTGGAATAACTCCCATCGCACGACCAACACGTGCTGTCACCAAACAGGTTGTTGGTGGAATGCCACAGGATGGCGCATGCTTAAGAGAAACGTCTGAATCAATTAACGATCCGTCAGTTTAGAAAGAGATCCACTCATATCACAGTCGGCTTTATTAATACCTCATCCCGTCTTACCTTATCATGATACTTGTCTACCACTCGCCTTACATGAAAGCTTTATTGTTGATTACAAATTAAAAAATTAAAAAGTCTCCTTAAATTGAACCAGTTTTGATCACACAAGATGATCACAGGTTACAAAGAGAGAAAAAAAAGGTATGTAAAATTAAATGATCTAATATAACATTTTTAATCAAACTCTTGGCCAACATGTAGGTTTTAAAGGATGGTACTATTAAAACATGTTTTTCAAACGCTAAACATGTTTGAAAGTTCCTATTTAATAATCAAGTTTTTTGTATCTTGTTTCCCGGATCTCTACTTTATATATTGAATCGAGATTATTATGTGGATCTCACTACCGTCAAATGTCATAGACGGGTTCATAATGGCTCGTGCACATTTTCGGAGAGTTGTATTAATCCGCAGATGTTGAAGGTAGCTTTAAAAATGCCAACATCCTATTCCAAATATGAATCACCCCCTTGTTCTTATAAGGCAATAAATAAAATTTTCTTAGTTTAAAAGAATAATCAAACATAGCATACAAAATAAAATGTTCAAGATAGAAAAAAGGGGGAAATTAAAATTTTAATTAAAATTGAGCGAGTACTGCCCTATTTAAGAATTTTAAAATATAAAACAAATAAAAAAACACTTCTAGGCGTAGAAGAAAATTGAAATATTTGCAATCTTGTACAAATACCACCCCAGAGTATAATAAAATAGTGAAAATTTAAAAATTGGTTCCAAGAAAATAAAGGGCTCAAAATATCGCACACTATTGGGGGAAAAACAGCTTCGTGTTGTGGAAAAAAATTGAAATATGGCAGGTACTTTAAGGGAATAATCTATCTCTTTAACAGACAGTTATTTCCTTTGTGTTCTTTGTTAAAAAGTGATGATGCTCTTTTTTCCTATGTGATTTTGTAACAACGTATATAATTTATTTTCACGTATATTATGATCACTCTTAGGCAATGTAGCGTTTTCTATTAATTTCATTCATTTATATATTCAATTTACTAGCTGAATAATGTTTCGTTTCAAAGATTGTTTTTAATATGATTTGGTTAACATATTTGTTTTTGGATTGCCATCATTAGTTTTATATTTTAAGAGAAAAAATCATTCAAAAAGTAAGGCTGGATGGTGAACATCCTAATTCGATATAGTTTTGATACTTGTTTGTCCGCAGGAAATTATTAGAACACTTTTAAACATCATATAAATATAAAACTTGACTTACCGATAGGTCTTCAGGTATTTTTTTTGTCCAAAAAATTAGAATTTAATATAGGAGATTAAATATAGTGGATTGAATTAGGCCAGAAACGTTGAAAACATAAAGTATCCGCTTTTAGCACATTTTCATATTATATATCTATTGAAAATGTGTTCTTAGCCCACTTTTCGCGACTTGTAACACAATTCAAACTAATAAAGGTTTAATAGTCCATACAAACAAAATGCCAGTTTTGGTTTCTTTTCCGTTTGGTTAATTTTATAAACTAAAAAGAAACACAGTTACTTCATAGATTACTCTTGCGAAGAACGAGTACACTAGCTAATAATTAGATATAAATATTTTACTACGGTCATATTAAATACTGGGATGTTCTATTCCAATGTCATGCTGTAAACAGTATGATATTGTACCAATGTAAGTTGTCAATTTTCAAAATTAATTATTAGTAAAATGTAATATGAGAATGAAGCTCGTGTGCGTGTTCTTATGGACAGGAATTATTTATTTTACGATGATTTAACTATATTAAAATTACGGAGTAGTGCCTACGACCTCCTTAAAGCCAATACTCGTACATAATTTATGTAAGTTTAATAATCAACCTGAAGGTTGGTTAGGTCCTCAACAGTTCCAACGTCAGCTGTAAAAACTAGGCAGCACTGAAGAGACGTGCTAGGGAAATGAGGAGTGGGGTAGTTTCCTGTTGCTTTCCCCTCACTGATCCAGAAGGTAGTATTGCACATCAGTCTGCCAAGTAACCAACTGAGCCTACAAGCAACACCTTCACTCAATTCATCACAATGACTGGTTGTATATTAAATGTTATTACTAGTATCGTTCTTACCTATGACATTTGTTTATTTGTCAGAGCCATAAGTGAGACTGAAACAGATCAATGAAATTAACAACTAGCTCTAGCCCATACCAGAGGATATGGTACATTGTAAACACTATATCTGACCAGACTGAGACAGATCAATGAAAGTAACAACTTGCTCTATACCAGGAGATATAGTACATTGTAAACACTATATCTGACCAGACTGAGACAGATCAATGAAAGTAACAACTTGCTCTAGCCCGTACCAGGAGATATAGTACATTGTAAACACTATATCTGACCAGACTGAGACAGATCAATGAAAGTAACAACTTTCTCTATACCAGGAGATATAGTACATTGTAAACACTATATCTGACCAGACTGAGACAGATCAATGAAAGTAACAACTTGCTCTAGCCCGTACCAGGAGATATAGTACATTGTAAACACTATATCTGACCAGACTGAGACAGATCAATGAAAGTAACAACTTACTCTAGCCTATACCAGGAGATATAGTACATTGTAAACACTATATCTGACCAGACTGAGACAGATCAATGAAAGTAACAACTTACTCTAGCCTATACCAGGAGATATAGTACATTGTAAACACTATATCACACTAGACTGAGACAGATCAATGAAAGTAACAACTTACTTTAGCCTATACCAGGAGATATAGTCCATAGTAATAGATGTAGGTCATTTATATTATACATATATATTAATATATAAAGGTGTTTTCGTTATTCCCGTCTCGTTTCCTTCTCGATCTATAAGGTCCCACTAGATACCAAGGCGATGGCGTTGAATAATTGAGCCACTGCTTGGCGGCCAACGAACGTCTGTCTGTCTGTGATAAATGAAATCTGGTGTAACCCGTGAGTGAGTTCGTGTGTGAGTGTGTGTGTGTACTGACTATGAAATGGAAGTATCTGCAGCCAATCAATCATAATCCTGTTTGAACCCCCACCCCCTCCTACCCGTCACTTTCCATTGGGCTCATTTTTTTTTTTATTTCTTATAGGGAAAGAAATAAAGATGAGTGCCCCATAATAACGGGTAATATATAAGTTGCATTAGATCGTTGAATCTCTCTTACGTAACTTCGAAAAAAATATTTTTATAGCTATACAAATTGGTTTTGACATCATTTTTTTTTATGGGTTTGCGTAAGAGACCTTTTTCATATTGAGTTGAGTCCTAATCTAGTTTTATTAGTGTTATAGTAATACTGAGTAATATTTTGAAATGAAAATAATTCGTGGCAATTTATGTATCAGAATCATTCATTAATCATTAACACTAATATATATTTTTAAGCATAAAAATTTAATATATATTAAAAAGTTTTGATCAATATGACAAAGGGAAATAATTTGACACTCGGTCCACTCTAAAATGATATCTTAAAATTGAATAAAATCAATTAAATTGGAAATTTTTTGGGATATAATTGAAAATTACGAGTATTCGAAATTCTAGAGTCGAGCTTGAATACCTACTAAAACTAGACACAAACTCGAAATTTAGATTACACGCACATCCCCTTGAAAAAATATTAAATCAATTATAAATGTATTATTTAAAATAAAATAAACCGTTTCAATCGATTTTGTGTGTGTGTGTGTGTATATATATATATATATATATATATGTATAACTAGGAAGCTACCCGCTCCTGTGGCCTCGTGGTCTAACGCACTACTCTCATGTTAGACTAGACTGCCGCTGACGGGAGATCGAATTTCGAATCTCGGTCTGGTGTACCAAGGGTGGTTTTTACAAAACTGTTTTTCACTCTCCCTTTACGCAAATGCGGGTACACTTCCTATAAATATAACTTTCCTGAACTCTAAAACGATCAGTGCAATTAGTACACAAGTGTATAAACCGAACTGGTGTTAAGACGCATTGCTAAAATAAACTAGGGCTTAGGCCTGTTACCAACAAACGCAATTTAGAATTTCGTGCTAAGTCTATATTCTCTGTTGTTTTTATATATTTTTAGATCTTTTCAAAACAAGACACAGCACGATTTGATTCCATGGCTCTGTCAGCTTATCGTCATACGTTGTGTTTTCCAACTTGGATTTTTCTCATAAAAATGAATGCTCTATAGCAGGGATTGGCAAACGTTTAGTAAAGTTGTGCTAAAGTAATGTTGCAAAGTCGCTCAGTGCTCCAACCAACCTAAGCCCACCCAAATCATTTATATTTTATACTAGTTAACTAGTACAGCTAAATCTAAATCGAACATATCAAACAACTCATTTTTCTTGAATATTTAATATTTTAATATAAATCAAAATAAATACTAAAGTTACCAATGTGTTTTGTAAAATTTAAGCTATGAAGAATTTTTTTTTAAATTTTGAAACAAAATAATTCGGTCATTGAAATATAAAACACGTTATTAAAATTATTACTCACCTCAATGGTTTTAATTAAAACTAAAGGTTTTATATTATTTTCTTTTAAATCGCTCAGCGTGCCATTGAAAGTCATTCCATGTGCCACTCTTGGCACGTGTGCCGTAGGTTGCCGACCCCTGTAGGCACCGTGCGATGGTTGATGTATGTGGCAGAATCTTGAAACACTTACATGAAAGTGATTATTGAAACCTATAGCTGATCATAGCTTATTGATGTTCCAAACATGTTTACTATTAATTTTTAAAAAATGTGTTAATTTCGATACAACAAATAAAGTAAAAAGTGTCACAATATGAAATAAGAGTTTATGTAATTTGAAATGTTCAAATCTATATAAAAACACTGAAAAAAATACATAACATTTGACACTTTTCTTGATACGTCTAGAGTAAAGAAAAACTAAACAAGTGGTTCCAAATAGGCAATAATATATATAAGTTCTGTTACTATCTAAGTTTACCCTCCTATTTATAAAATATGACTAAAGTAAAAAACGATATCAAGAAACCAACAATTTCAATAGTTTAAATCTATATGTGTAAACTAAACAAAACTCTGCATAAATGTACCTTCATAGTTTCTCAGGGATGATTCCTGGCCACTTTGGCGCTTTGAAATTACATCTTTATGCCTCGTATTTTTGACAAACTAATTACTAGTATAACTCCGGTTTTGTTATTGCCAATTTGAAATTATTTATTTAGTATGGGCCTAACGATAAATAATAAAAGTACATCTGTAATTTCACATAAGTAGATCCTTGCTACTTTTACATGACAGCCCTGTATTAAACACTAATATATAATAACAATTTTAGGTCTATTATTCATTTGTGATGTGGGGAATGCCAGGCCACCACCGTGGTTCGGATTCCACGTTAAACTGTAGGTCCTTCATTTCATCTCACAATCACCCTTCCATTACACATTAGCGTAAGTGCGTATAACCCGAATGGGTAGTAAGGCGCGGTGCTAATAATAATAATAATAATAATAATTCATTTGTGGCACAGTGATATAAAATATATAATCTTTACAATATACAAGCCTACCCCTAACTTAACCTATATTTTGTTGGCAATTTGAAGATTAAGTTATAGGCTAATTAGGATGAATTAACGTGTCGTTATAAAATTGTAAATGATATCTAAGGATCTAGTTTAGGCTAACATATTTTATAGTGTTTACTTTTTATTGAATAGAGATTAATCTTTTTAACATTAAAAGGTGTTAAACCAACACACGACTGTCCTACAACTTTCTATTTTAAATAATTTCATTTATTTACATCTTTAATTTCAGTTATTTCAGTTACGTGACTTGCTTTAAATAAGCCTAATCCATTATTATGGGATTGTTGGGAATGATACCCAGTATTAAACTATTGAAAACCTTCTTTGTTTAATATTCTGTCCATATCTGTAGCGATCCTGAACGTTTACTTCAACATTTTGCAACATCGGTGCCTCATGCGTTTTCACTAGCATCATCAACGTCTAAATACGATGCTAAACGTCCATCATCTAATAAATGTCACCTCTATTTAACTTAATTTGCAAGTTGCAGCCACCATCTTAAATTTTTAAAGTATCTGATATTTGTTCATAAATATCCTATGATATATACTATATACATATTTAAGTTAATTTTGAAAATATATTTGTTGATTTCTTCATGGGGTTTGGTACACAAAAGCTGTTGTCTGGAAATGGTGTGTAGTGTGACAATCCCCATTTTACCCTCGATCTCTTCATTTATAAAACCCATGCGGCGCCTCTTTGTCCTTCCAGGGCCCTTTCTCCCATTTCTCACTACCCCAGAGAGCTGAAATTTGGTATGGACGCTCTAAACTATACATGAAGATATTTGTTCTATTTTATAGTCTACTTTATGGAGAGGTGTTAGCAGAGTTCTTTAATTAACTTGTAAGGTGAGTTGTGACGCTTGTGCACCAAGTAAAACTGGCGAGTTATGCTAATAAGTGTCGTATGTAAGTAAGTGACATGGGTTCGGGAGGTTTAAGGTGACGGATGGTTCTGACGTGGTAACAACACCATGTCGAACGTGGTTTAGAAGGGAGGGTGAGAGTGATATGGGGAGGGAGGGAGGGGCCAACGACTCCCTCAGGACACATTCATCAACCCAGCGGTTAGAGCGTGTCACACAAGGTCCGGTCGGTCGTCCCCGGGTCATTCTTGGACAATCTCCACTAAAGGAATTCATCCCGACGTTCTGGTTCTGATTGTCTCACGTGGATGACGGCGCTCTTTATTTTATGAAAATAAATGGTAGCCTACGATACACCGCACAGTTTTTCTCTCACTTTTACCTTAAAATAGACATTTACTAAAAACCCTAAGGATTTGTGAAACGATACACTGTTGTAAAAATACTACACCAAAGATCATAAATGAAATAATATACAATTGTACTTACTCTATAGCATTAGGAACTAGGAACATTTAAAGAAATATTGAGTAAAGAGAAACATCTTTGTACACCAAAGAGCATAAGAATCAAATTCATTTTCAAAAAACTAAATTAAAAAATAGATATGTTTGATTATAGCTCAGAAACTATTGATTCTATAAAAATATATTTCAAATAAAAAATGTGTATCTTTAATAGTACTACAAATTCACAATGAAAAGATATATCGTGTCTCAAATAGTTGCGGAAAAATGATTAAAACTAGAGATATCCGCATGTGTAAAGTACCCATAAAGTAATTTTAATAAGAAAATTTCCATCTTATTTATTATGATAGACAGTGTTTAGATATCAAGTTTAATAAAAATCATTGGAGCTAATTTCGAGAAAATTTATTTTTATTTTTTTGTCATTCAGTAAACTACCCTTAATTCCAAAGATCCCTCAGAAGTACCTTATGAAAACCCCATATACCAAGTTTTAGCACAATTGGTAAAATAATTTCGGCTCCAGTCCAAGATACAGATAGACAGACAGTAAAATGAATATACATTAGGTCATAGGGCATTTCTTCGTCTTATTCGATCCTATGGCAACATCTTAGCATTCAGGATGAAAATATCATTAATAACGAAAAACATGTGCCGTGCGAATATATCTTTTCTGTTTGCCTCCTTTAGTGATACTCTATGGCAGGGGGGATGAAGCAAACTTTTACATGTGTATAATACAACCACAAATTTGTGTTGGCGGATTTTGTGGGCGATGTTTATATTGAAATTAATGCTTTCGGGTTTGAGCCGCGTTGAAAAAAATTGTAATCTCCAACTTTTACGATGCTTCATCTAGATTCTAGACCCATGTCATCATTTGTAGTTACTATTATTCCAAAGCGGTTCAAGCCCGAAAATATTAATGTTAATACCACAATACACAATACATTATTTAAGGTGGGTATGTAGGGACGGGTGAAAAGTTGAGTGTTTTTGCAGTTTTTATATCAAAACTTTTTTTTGACCAAAATAAATAAAATCTCTCTCCAGTAGAAACATAGAGTTTAATTATATTTACATGGTGATATTAACAATCGTTAAATATTGGTCAAGTGTGTCCATGAATTTAATGATAACTTTTCCTCTTCATTTAAAAACTTTTTCACCAAATGCTATGTTATTCAACGCCTGTTGATCTCACTATGTGGAGAAAATTAAACTCTATGTTTGTACTGGAGCAATATATTTTTATTTTGTCAAAACAAAAAGTTTTGCTGTAAAAACTGCAAAAACATTGGCCTTTTCTCGCGTTCACTGCATTTCCACCTTAAAGACGATACCTGTGAAAAATAAATCAAAGTAAACAATCATAAATACTTTCTCATATCATAATCAGGAATTATTATTTTAAAATTAGTCATCGGTAAAATACACTTAATATTTTCCCCTCAAAATTTAAAACATATTTGGTTGATAATTATATTGAACACCCTTCAGATATAAATTTTAAACAAAATTCTTGAAGAGATATTTTTTATTTCAAACTTTCAAAGATCAATCATCAAACTATCATTAATTTTAGGGTGATAACTAATAGTAAAGTTGGCCTTTAGGTATGACCATATAATATCTAAATAATAAGTTAAAATTAAATCCATAAACTAATTTCAGCTGTAGTTCATTTTAAATTGAGGTCAAACTTTTCACGATTGCAACACCTTATCTGTACGAGGAAGTAAAGATATTTAATATCGATAAATATCGTACAATAAATATCGTATATCATTGGCGTGCTCACTATCAAGCATTTGCCTTGCCTGTTATTGCGATTTTGTTGATGCGCCTGACATCCTGTGGAATACTAGATGCAATACAAATCTGTATCTGATATTGACTACTTGAATAAACTCTCGGGGAACATTTAAATATTGGCGACTACAACTTAGAGCATAAATTTGATATGGAGGGAGGGCTTTATCTAAAAGATAGAAGATATAATAGATCTACTTACATGTATTCCAACGTCAAGTCATGTGATCTGTAGCTGTCATTTTTGATATATATTAGCAATACCTATAAAATAATACTAAAATTAGAGTAAAATGTTATCAATGTTGGCCTTTAAAAAAATTCTAAGAGGGCCTTTATAGGAAAATTTGATTATACAATACATGATATTCAACAAATTTGTTCCAGACATGATTAACTATCTCCATAAATGTTTGATTGAGGGGCACAGGCTAAATGTCTACTTGGTTAAATATAGGAGGAGGGATGATAAAAAAAAAAGTAGGTAAAAAACGTTACTAGGCTCATTGATCTCTCTGGAGTACATAAAAGATTAAATTCATTGCTCAATATAGGGATAGGATGGGATGAAGTGGACTGGATATAATTAACTCAAGGTAGGGACATAGTGTAATGTGGTGGACTAGATAGAACTAACTCAAGATAAGGATAGGGTGTAATGAGGTGGACTGGATAGAACTATCTCAAGATAGGCCTATAGGGTATAGGGTAGGGGTAGGTATAGGGTGTAATGAGTTAGATTAGATATAACTAACTCAAGATAGAGATAAGGTGTAATTAGGTGGACTGCATAGAACTATCTCATGATAGTAACAAGATTTAATGAGGTAGATTGGATAGAACTCAATATGTATAAATGCCATACTTTTGTAAGTATAGCAATTAACTCTCTAATTCCTAATACCATAGAGTAAGTAAATACATATATGTATATATTATTAAAACTTGAAATAAAACCTATTAAGTGTTTTTGCACTTGTATGTGGGGATTTTTTTTCTTATTATTTTTGCATTGTTCATCCATCCTAATCAATTATTGAAATTAATTTTAATCTGAACTTTCATATTCATGACGTTGTTTTACAAGGTATGTTAAGTTTTCCACTTCATTTCCGTATAAGTATTCATTAACATTCAGATAACAAAACTATGTTTGCTGAGCTATCACCTTCCCCGAATTATGCGGAACCTCTAACTTTACTTTCTTTATTATACGGTACTCAAAACCATTATTTTTCTCTCCTTACTTTCTTTTCATTAATTGATATCCCTCTGAAAATAAAAGTATACTCAACAATCTTTTAAAATGTACTGATTCATTAAAATATATTTTTTACGCTTTATTGCTACATATCTTACCTCCTGTACTAGTAGGGGGTAAAAAATAATACAAAAAGGAACCAAATTAAAGTTAATGTTTTTAATGTGTGGTACGGTGGTCTGAAGTGAGAGAGGGCATACAATTTAAATCCAGCTTTCCATTTATATCACAGCCAACAAAAAAGAATAATTAAAACTACTTTCATTTATTATCTGTGCGTTTGCTTGGTTAAAATAACTAAGTGGGTTTTTTTTAATTCCAGGTTTTACATTTTGAACGCTATACAAGAACTTGTGTATGTTTTTATTATTTATTTTCTAATTATACATATAAGCTGTTTAGAGAGTAAGACTAAAACATAATTCAGTAAAGCGTAAAACTCAATCAGGTAGTAAAACGCTGTACTAAAAAATATTCATTACTTTTTTCAAATATCAACATAAATGATTATATCATGAAGTAAAGCAGTTTCAAATTTTTGTTTTGATATATTTCTCAATATATCCTAAAATAGTAATTAAAAGTTTTCTCAATTGGCGAAATAAATATAATTATTAGAGATTGAATATGCTGTCGATTAAATAAATAAACAGGGTGTAAAACTGATTATATAAGCAATCAGTGGTGCACCCTTGGGAGCGGGGGGCGAATAAAGCAGTTGCTTTCCCCCAAACCCAATATCTCAAACATTTTTTTTTAAATTTGTCAGCAAAGGATCATTCCAAATAGGTTTCTAAAGGAAAATGAGTATTTTTAAAATTTCTGAACAGGTACTACGCCAAAAAGCTTCTAGGATCGTCTAGATTTTTAAAATTTTCAGAAGAATGACCCATCCGAGTATTTTCTGGGTGGATCATCTTTTCTTGTAACACTTTCCTGTAAATAATTGTTGGACTACCCTCTTTGTGTTGAAGGAAAA
The DNA here is from genome assembly GCA_902151445.1 of Timema monikensis. Lineage (NCBI taxonomy): Eukaryota > Metazoa > Arthropoda > Insecta > Phasmatodea > Timematidae > Timema > Timema monikensis. Next base: position 101,664 of record CABFVZ010001628.1, on the reverse strand, counting down.
TCTGTAATTTTCTAATAACCCCCTTCTTCCTAAAGAAATAAGACTCCACCCCCATTGATTCTTCTATTAGAGTAACACACTATAAATGTCCCAGTTTTTGGAGAAAATATTATGCTAATCCTATAATTATACACGTTAAAATGCTCCAAAAGTTACAAATTGTAAAAAAAAGCTTTGATACATTGTATCTAAGCTAAGGTCACGAACATTATTGAAATCTCTGCCCTTGGTTACCATAAAAAGATTAAAATAGCATCTAGAGGCATTTATTAAAGTCATAAATAATTGTCTTGGCCTCGAGTGGTTATTGAGGTGTGTTCCATTCCCCTCCCCCTCTCTCTACTCCGATATATAATTTTGGACACAACCTTGATTGTTTACCCCTCCTTCTCCCCAAAGCCAAAGAAAACTTCTGTATGTGCCACTGTAAGCCATATTCCATGGAATTTTCATGAAAATATTCATGACGAAGGCGAAGAATAAAGTGAGTAGGAAAGAATGCTTACCTACATCTTAGTCCTTAATATAGAGGTCTCTTCTTGCATTCTTTTTTTATTCGTTTTATTTTCCGTCTTGTAAATTTAACCCAGTTTTGAGACAAGTAGAACCAAATATACTATTCTCACCCGCACAAAGAACTTGGCTCACAAAGCTAGTTAAACAATTTTTATTAATGACTTTCATGTACAAACTCTCATTTTATGATTTGTTTATGACTGGTAGACAATCTTATATGGCAAAGCACGCACAGGTGGTCCCGTAGACTAAATGTCTGATTCATTTAGTCTGGTTTTAGGGTGATGAGGAGATCAAGGGTTCAAATTCCTGCCAATTACATTGAGGTTTATATTCCTAAATGATTGCTGACTCGCTGGGTTTTTTTCTCTCCAAGTAAAGGGGGGGTTAATTATTTATAAATTTAACCTTCCTCATCCTTACTGCATAATTTAAATTAAATGTGGACTAGACCAGTGGTGAGAAGTGAAGAAAAACAAATGGTACGAGTTACGACACAATCATATAATCTTTCTCATATAGTGTAATATAGTCTTAAATTAAATTCTCAAACATATCATCTTGTTAAAGTAGGAGTGTGTGAACAAGGAAATAATCCAGTGTTTTTGCAGTTTTTATGGCAAAAAATGTTTTGCTCCAAATAAATCAAATATTGCTTCTATACAAGCAATGGATTTAATTTTATTCACATGATAATATCAACAGTTGTTGAATATCTGTCATGAGCATAGCGACATTAGATGAGAAACTTTTTAATTGAAGAAAAAAGTTGTCATTAAATTCCAGGACACCTTGATATATATTTAAAAACTGTTGGTGTCACAATGTGAAGAAAATTAAATTTTATGTTGCTACTGGAGCGATATATATTTTTTTATTTTGACCCAAAAAAGTGTCGCTATAAAAACTAAAAACACTTATCTTTTCTCACGTTTTCACCACTCTAAGCTCAATCGCAATAAGGACGTTCATAAAAAAAGTACCAAAACTGTCCAAACCATTTTTTGAAAATTTCAAATATTCAAAAATCAGTTAATAATAAACTGCCCTTAGGAACTATCTACCCAAAAAAAGGAGTATACAATGTTGTAATATTTTAAACAAAATTATTAGATGAATTTACAAAAATTACCCTTGAATAAAACTCTATGGCATCAGCCTGCAATCGAGCCATTCCTATCAAGCGACCGTCACCTGTTGACAAAGATATTTCCGGACTATTCGGATAAAGGGTGTCAAAGGGTCAGCACAATGAACCCTTCGACCGTTAATCTCACCACCTTTTGTTTAATAGCTATGGTCAAAATTTAAACAAGTATCCCACATAAAGTCTAAATATGACGTTTGAACAAAATACATCAAAAACGTTTCGTATCTAGGCCCAGGGACAACCAGACAGACCGACATAGTTGTAAAATCCAAGTTTTAGTTTTCGGTAGTATGTAAAACGTGAAGTTTTATCTTAATGTCAAAATTTCTCACGATTAAATATTTCCACTTTATATGAGAAAGTAAAAATAATGATATCAACCCTTTTCCCAACCAATTTATAACCATATTTGGCTTCCACGAGTGATTAATCACTTTAGTATTATAAGCCCTTCTTCAAGCAAATGTGGGTGCACTTTTTAAGAAGATCATAATAATCCCTACTATTTAAATATATTTGCTAAGGGGACCGCCTATTTGGGCTCTGAAACATAATGCAGACGTTAATAATTGTACCTGTCAGCGAGACAAACATCCTCATACGGTTTAGTTTGTCAGTCATTGTTCCCGCCCCTCTCAACTGGTGAATGTTTAGCATCCCTTCCCGCTTGAGGACTTCCTTGGCGTCATCTTTCCACCTCTTCCTCGGTCTTCCTCTTGTTCTATTCCCTCCAACCTCCTTCCCGTGTCCAACACTGCACAGCGACTCTTCCTCCTTCCATCCTCTCAACATGTCCTAACCATCTCAGCTGGGCGGGTAGCCTCTATTTTCTTCAATACCGATATCACTCCTACTTTCTGTAATTACTTGTAATTAATTATAATTAATCTTGCTCCCTCATTAGCATATATTACACAATCAACTCTTAATAGGAAAAACCTTTAATAAATTACATATTTTTGACGGCAAAAATTAATAATATTTTACTATTATATTAGTATTATTTTATAGGTGTTGTTCTCCACGGTTGTGATAAAAACCAATTTAGGATGATCGAAAACAAGGTGATTAAGAATATATTTGGTATAAAAATAGATCAAGCCACCGGAGAATGGAAGAGGTTACATAATGATAACTTATAAGTAACATTGACTGTACTCATCACAAGACATTGTTAGGATAAACATGTCTCGTAGATTAGTGTAGATAAGATATGTAGCGTGAATGAAAGCTTCTAAAACCACGCTCGTGGTATTGACTAATAAATGGAATGGACCTGGAAGAGATATGGTGTAATGAGGTGGACTGGATAGAACTAGCTTAAGATAGGGATAGGGCGGAATGAGGTGGACTGTATAGAACTAGCTCAAGATAGTGATAGGGTGTAATGAGGTGGACTGGATAGAACTATCTCAAGATAGTGATAGGGTTTAACAAGGTGGACTGGATAGAACTAGCTCAGGGATAGAGTATAATGAGGAGGACTGGATATAACTAGCTCAAGATAGTGATAGGGTGTAATGAGGTGGAATGGATAGAACTAGCTCAAGATAGTGATAGGGTTTAACAAGGTGGACTGGATAGAACTAGCTCAGGGATAGAGTATAATGAGGAGGACTGGATATAACTAGCTCAAGATAGTGATAGGGTGTAATGAGGTGGAATGGATAGAACTAGCACAAGATAGTGATAGGGTGTAATGAGGTGGACTGGATAGAACTAGCTCAAGATAGTGATAGGGTGTAATGAGGTGGAATGGATAGAACTAACTCAAGATAGTGATAGGGTGTAATGAGGTGGAATGGATAGAACTAGCTCAAGATAGGGATAGGATGTAATGAGGTGAACTGGATAGAGCTAGCTCAAGATAGGGATAGGGTGTAATGAGGTGGAATGGATAGAACTAGCTCAGGGATAGAGTATAATGAGGACTGGATATAACTAGATCAAGATAGGAATAGAATTTAATGAAGTGGACTGGATAAAACTAGCTTAAGATAGAAAGAGGTGGCCTACTTTTGTAAGGGCGGCAAAGAACTTTCGAGTTCCTGAAACCATAATAGTTAGTAAGTAATTTATAATATCTATCAAAAGCGACACTTGCTGGTCACATGACTTGACGCATTAAAACGTGAAAGTAGACCTGTTAACATTTCTAGCCATCAGATAATCTTCTTCCTATGATAAATTACTGTATTTAACCCAATTATAATAAAATGTTTAATATAATTAAGTGATAGAGTAGTTTGCTACTAAAATAATATTAAGTTTAAAATTAACATTTTTATAATAGATTTTGATAAAAGTTATTTTATGACAAATCATGTTGTTTCTGTGCTCCGATGAGAATTTTCTCTTTGATGTTTGAATTTTAATTACAAGTCGCATTCAAGAAAGAAAACATGGCATCAACCATTTGTAGACTCAGAAGCTGAAGCGGCAAAACAAGCAAAGAAGTTAATTACCGACTTTGTAATCGTCGCTTTGAAGAAAAGCCCTGTTACAACAAATAATTTCCCTGAATATATCATTACTCGTGGCATAATCTACTTGGTAGAATTCAGAACTAAAGTTGGTTTGAGTTTTTTTTTTAATTAATGAATTTTCATATTTGTAAGTAAATTGAGAAAAAATATATTCATATAACCGAAAGAAACATAATTTATTTTATGGAATAAATTAAAATCCCAATCGCTTTGTGATGAATATTAAATTGTTTGAACTTTTTGAATGATAAAAAACATTGGAGAGAATTTATTTAATAATAAGTCAGAAGCTATACATAATTAACTGTTAGTATTGATTGTATTTTTTAATTATTTGAAATTAAATCCGTAATATTTGTATTTAAGAAAAATGATCTTTAATCAAGATTTTATTCTGAAATTAAAAAATATATATTCTGAAAATTGAAAAATAATATCTAGATGGCGAATTCCTCACTAAAAATCATAAATAATAGCTTCAGCTATTTGATTCTAAAAAAAATATTTCCATTAAGGTAGGTTGGAAGGGGATGCGAGAAAGAGCCGGTGTGTTTGCACTTTTTTTTTCATCAAAACTTTTTTGGCCAAAGTAAATAAAATATTTCTCCAGAACAAACATAGAATTTAATTTTCTTCACATTGTGACCTCAATATTTCTGGAATATCTGTTGAGGGTGTCCTGAAATGTAATGACAACTTTTTCTTTTAATTTTAAAAGTTTCTCGTCTAATGCCGCTTATCATGACAGATATTCGATAAATGGTGATATCAACATACGGAGAAAATTAAAGTCTGTTTCTACTGGAGCAATATTTTATTTAATTTTGGCCAAAAATTTTTTTACTTACTAAAAAAGACTGCTTGTATTAATGTTCATAAGTGTCGTCAAATTAAATCTGGGACTATTCATTTTGTACACTAGACACCGCACAAGAGTAAATATTTTATATTATACAGGATGATAAGTAACATGTGGGAGCCCACTTCAGTGGTGGACAGAAGAGACAAACATTTTTAAAAAAACTTTCATACAAACAAGTGTCCCATTTGACTTAGTTTCCTAGCTATAGTCCTGCTTATACTCCAGTAATGTGAAGTTACTTAACTTTATAGGAAGTGTTCGAAATGGCCACCTTCAGCCTGAATGCAAGTCTGTAGTCGTTGTGTCGTAGAATGCTGCACTCTTTCAAAAATACCAGATGTTTGGAATAACCCATATAGAATACCTAGTCAACAGTATGAAGATCTACTTAATTAATATGTCACGAAATTATAATCATGAATATTTAATTAAATATGAAGACAATGAGAATATAACTTACTAGGTTACATCTTGGAGTGAGTCACACACAGGTCCAGTCTCCACAACAAATAGGACGTGAGTGAATTCGAGTTACTGAAGCCACGCCACTTGTTTTGAATTTGTTGTGTGAACCCCGTAGCTCCTTGAGCCTCAAACTCAAATCAGGTCTATTTCTTTTCTTCCACCAACCAGAAATTATAAGAAAGCGGGAAATTGTATAAAGCGGTGGCGTCTAAATGCACCTGCCTCGTAATGTTCATCCAGGAAATGAATATGACCTTGACACGTGCCAACAAAAGAGAAAAATGGCAGGTTTGAATAAGATGAATTAAATATATTAAATTATTAAATAAGAAACTAAATATTTATGTGTTGAGATAGATTTTAAATAATAAAGGGGAAGGGAGAATTGAAGTCATTACAACAGGTCAAGGAATATCGAGTATGGTGTATGAATAGTTTAGTAGAATCATTTGGCTGTATCTCGGAAACAAGGTCAAATGGGACACATTTGTATATATATATATATATATATATATATAATCTTTTTTCATGGTTTTTTGTGTCTCTTGTCCACCACTGAAGAGTGTTATTATTTATCACCACGTCTTACTACCCGTTCGGATTATACGCTTAAGTAATAATTACGCTATTGGGTTAGGAATTGGGAAGGTTGAATATAGAATAAGTGATCCCGCATTTGCGTGGAGGGAGAGTGAAAAACCATCCCCAATTCACCAGAGTGAGATTCGAACCTCGATCTCCCCATCCTTGGCAGTCTAGCTCAACACGAAATTAGTGCGTTAGCTAACTACGCCACCGAGGTGGGTCACCGCTGAAGTGGATCCCACATGTTACGGTATAGCCTGTATATATAAATTTCAAGAATAGTTTATGAGTCTCCGACGTATAAATACAACGTTCCACTATGACAAAGATATCCTAAGACCACTTCGACGAAATGAAGACGGCTAACCAAAAGGAGGACTTACATTGTTTTGTGAACATGATAATAGAACTCCCTCCCCCCCCCCCCCCCTTNGGGAAAAAAAAACCCCCCCCCCCCCCCCCCCCATTCTCACCCACAAACTCCTGTTTGTCACCTCTTTTTTTTTAACACTCTCCATCCCTCTTCTTATATTCGTCACAGTGATAGGTTGGGGGGAGGGGTAGGACAAGGGAGGATGGGATTAGAACAAAGGAGCACGCAGCGTCCCTCTAATGGAAGGCGTCTTCTCCCAGCCGCAGGCTCTTGTGGGCAACTCCACCCTTGTACAGTCAGATTATCACATGAAGGGCCTTATCTTACTGTGAGGTTACATAGATCTACCTTCATGTATTTATACGTCAATTCGTGTGATCTGCATCTGTAACTTTTGATAGATACTATCAATGCTTATAAAATCACATTTCCTAAAGTATTCATCTATTTAAAATTTAATCGTTTAAATTATATATAGACTTAATGAAAACAGTGTTTAAAAAAATTACAATGCAGTCAAATTTTCATAAGAATGGCTTCTTAGAAAATACAAAGATATTTTGTGAAGAAAAAATTAACAATACATTATTATTCCTTATATTACATCCATTGCCGTTTACAGCCTGTGGTCCGGGTCAGTTTTTTAGTCAAGCCATATATTTTCCACCAGCAGCGTGTCGTAGCTTCATATGCCATATAATCTAACTCAAGACTAGGACAGGCACAACATCCAGTCGCCGGCCTTTAATTTATCAGTGTGAGAAGGTAAACCCTTATTTCACCAATGATAAATCTTAAAGCCATGCCAGGAATTGAACCCGGGACCACGAACTCAGTAAACAGACATTCTATCGACTGAGCTAAGGTGTTGGATATCTTTCACTATTCTATTACTGTTATTTTTTATTTACTGATTATATATAAAGTGACAGCAGCAGATCACATGAATTGACATGTGAGTAAGTGAAAGTAGATATAGTGTCTTCTGTAGCTGTCAGATAAGATCCTTCCTATGAAAATCGGGTTATGGCTCGTCCGTATCGTCATAATCCGGTGCAGGGGTGTGTTTATTCTATCCCGCAGAACAGTCGCGCTGTGAGTGTTGCCTACAGAGTATTTGTATCCGTTCGGGCTGTACGCATACATTTATCATGTTAATGTAGTAGTGCTAAGATAGATATTTTAGAATTTACCCGTATCTGCGTGGAAATAGAGATTGATAAAACCCGTAAAGGTAAAAAACAGCCTTTGTACACCCGACTGAAATTCCAGCCCTGATCTCCCCGTCATCTGTTCCAATGGCGCGTGTTTGTGTTCTATATTGTCAGCGCGGAGTGTACTGGCGGTGAAAGGGTGCTTGTGAAAGTAAGGAGACAGGGGGCGTTCAACTCGAACCGAAACCTCTATAAGGGTGGAGGAAGAGGAGGGATGAGAAAGTTTGAGGGTATCGAGAGTAAATCGACCTCGCTATGCATGACTAAACTAAAAGTTCTTACCACATTTTTTATTTTATTTTTATAAACTCGCTCGTTGTTTTTAGTAAATATTGACTAATCGCTACTTCAAATAAGCATTATTTACTCGCCAAGTAAATTAAATCTAATAAATACCATCTAAATCGTTTTAAAATAAATATTATAAATATATGTATTGATTTAGGAGAAGCGACTAAAGTTAATAGAAAAATTTTCCCCTGGGTTCAGTAAAAAATAATCAAAATAATATCGCTATGACATAATTGAGGTGTAACGCTGTTGTGAGTTGCGAGTGACAGAACGATTATAGCAACGTGTTTTGATGAGAGAGTAAACAATAGGACGTAAGAAACTGACCATTCAAAACAGCTTGACAACATTCCTCATGGAAATCAGTTCAAATTGCAGTATATATTGTTCTATTTTAGAGTATATATATAATGTATACGTTAATATACACATAAATATATGCAAACTTATGCATATGACTTTAAGTATGCATAATATGAGTAGCATATTTAAGTACGCGTACATAGTGTTTATATATAAATAAAACGCATAACATAAAATTATACAAATTTGGTTAAAACATAATTACATTTTAATTAAAATCACAAGCTATATTTAGTCAATATCCCAATACTTATCCAATACCTGGTATAGGCCTATATGAACCCTCTATGTTAACAAAGCACTCGTAGCACAACTAACCCTAAACACTCCTAGACAGTATAGAACAATGCTTGTAGCTACCCTTGAATGAGACAATGATGTAGAAGCGTGTACTCTAATCAGTCATCTTAACTTTTTAAGTTCACGGTACATTAAACAACCCTGATTTTATTTTGTGGCACAATGTTTTGTTATGGGTACTCGCCACGGCAGCATAAAGTGGATTACGCAACCAGTCCAACGGTTGTAAGGTAAATCAAAATTAGGAAAGTAAAGACTAATTTTTTTCTTCGCGTAGCCTCAAATTTTTCAAGATTAAGTTAAAGGTTGAAGTTATTTTTTGTGCCCGCTTGTTTAGCATTTTGTAAACATTTAGATAGGCCATATAGCTTTTTATTTTGTTAATTGTATTTATAATATTATTAAGTACAAATTAGTAAGAAATGCGGACGACGCACTTCTGCCACTCGTACTAACTTAATTCGTGTTCTTATTGAACAGCCACGTGCGGCTCACCTAATTCTCCGCCGCGGCACACCGTTGGCCATCCGCTGCTCCACACAATAAAGTATGCAGCTCTAGGAAAGCCTGGCATCACTTGGCCCACTCTTGCGCGTAGTTCCCTTCTCAGGGCGGTATCTGAGTGGATTGTGTGTTGCTTGTTCGTCGAGGAACAAAAGAGCCTTGGTGAACAATATCAATGCATCACTATACTTCATGACTCAAAAGTATGGGAAACCAGAGGGAGGGAAGTGAATGAGACACACACAGAAAAAAAAAGATGACTTAAATAACGTCGCCTGTAGGGTATTGTGTTTTATCTTTCCTCTACACAGATGAGCATCAGATTCTTGACTGAATAGAGTAGAGAGATAGGCTTGCTTCCCTGCTTTTAGCTTGGAGTGTCTTGAACAACATCGCTGGAGCAGAGGATAGATAGGGGGTGAGGGGGTATATTGCGTAGGCGTCACAATTTGTCACATTTTCATAACAGTCGTCAGTGGTGAAGAAAAGAGATGGGGGAAAAAATAAATTTTAAATTAAATTACTTTTATAGCATTGTTTAAAAAGAGCTAAGTTGGAAATATTTTGGAAGCCAAACATACAATAGATAAAATCTAATTTTTACAAAATTAGTTTTAAAAAAATACAAAATATTGTTTTATGGATATTGATAATATCTACTAGAAGTTAAAGTGCAAATCACTTTAATTGACTTGGATATACACGAAGGTATATTTTAGCAGCGTGTTTTACTATCTGTTCAAGTTATACACTTATGTATTAATTACGCTAATGGTTTTAGGGATTAAAAACGCTATAATTAGAGGAAGTGTACCCACATTTTTTGTGGTGGTAGGGTTAAAAACTACTTTGGAAAAACCACTTTCAATACACCCGACTGAGATTCTAGCCTCGATCTCCCTGTCATCGGCCGTCTACTGCTAAATTAGCGCGTTAGACAATGTGGCCGCCGAAGCGGGTAACCCCCGATTATTTTTCCCCGTAGTGTTTAACGTTAATGGTAATGTACAATTAAAAAATCTCTCAATATAGCTATTATCAATAGCTATAAAGTAGCACAAATACAATAATAATGTAGTAAGACTTTATCTATTTGGCCCCTAAAATTTGTTTTTATTTATTAAAAAAAATGCCCTCCCGATGAAACTTGGGGACTTGACCAAGTTTGTAATTCTAAGAAAACTTTATGTTTACAAGCTAAAGTTTTCTAAGTGTGTATAAAAGGCTTTGGTCTTGTGTAAGAGTGATTAGATTCAGTTTGGAGCAATGGAATGACAAAGAAGGTGAGGAGGATTGCCCATGGTATGTTCCTGTAGGGAAACGCTGCAACCTGGATCCCATCGAATGAGACAAGTTCTCAACATGTATGTGGTGACACAGCCAGGGGAGAGGGGTACAGATAGAAGGCAATAGAGAACATTCAAACAAAGGCAGATTGCCCTCACTCTGACTGGGATGTCAGCCGGGAGACAGCTTTGAACTTGGCGAAACCCCCGTAGAGCTTGCTGATAGGAATCCAATTTCCAATCTAAATCGTGAAGAAAGGGAAAGAAAAGGGGAATCAAAATAACAATTACTATCTCGCTTTTCTCTAAATTGTGCGCCCTTCTCTTTTCATCAATTTAAATCAGTGTCTTAAATAAATGGATGTTTAGGATTGACCGATATAATCTTTCAACCAGATCTTTATCTATAATTGGAATGACACTTCTCCCTGCACGTTGACAAAGAAATCAGTCTACCCGTGATTGGTTTATCGGTCACGCGAATGTCGGGGGTTTAAATCTCGGCCAGCCGTATTTAAGTGTTGTTAATCTTCCTCTCCCTCCATGCAAATGTGGTTACATTACCTCTAAATTATATCTTTCTAGTACCAACCCCACCATCTCAGAGCTGTAGCAAAGGATCCATTCCATGAAATGACTCCTTTGGGAAACCTTTCTTGAATGATCTCAGTGAAAATGTCTTTTGATAACTTTATCTAAACCCTGCCATGGGAATTCCTATTTGGGAAATCCTCTTGGAACTCTCTCGGTGAAATTCCCCTTTAGGGAAACCTCCCTGAAACCCCCACTGTACCTCTACCGAGCGTTTTAATTCAACCGTCCCCGGTTTGTCGACCATAGTTCCGTCACCATAATGCGCTACTCTGCCACAAAATAATTACATCTACACCAACCATTGAACAGTCACGTACAGAACAATCATGTGTGGAGGGATGGAGGGGGAAGGATGCTGCAAATCACTTGCATAGGCTTTAGTTGCGCAGTCCATCCATTTCATCCAATCAACGGCACGTAGTTCCTCTCACCTTCCCCCTCCAACCCTCATTTCCCCGTATAACGCGACCAGGATGAAGTGTGTATAGTACTTTAGGAAGACTGGGCGAGAGTTTCCATTTTATTATTAATTTAATTTAAACTGAAATGTTTAAAATTAAATTAGTTTTGAAATAGATTGTATTTGAATGACATGACAGGTTAAAAGCAATGTTTGAAACACGTTCATTATTATTCATCCGCTTCGATGGTTGAATGATCTAAGGAAGAGATTTGTAAACTTACTCACAGGAGGTCCAAATTAAAAAAAAAAAGTTTGGTGGGCCAAAGATTCGTATTCATTAAGTTTTCTTCAAATTGTATTTAAAATAAATGGTACGGTCAACTGCACAGACTTTCTCCTCTTTTTATTTTAAAATAGTAATTTACTAAAACCTCGTAAAAAATTTTGAAACAAAATAATGGGTCTATATTATATTGTTGTAGAAACACTACAACAAAGATTATAAATGAAAAGATATACACTGTTACTTAATTTATGGCATTAAGAACTAGGCGCATTGTTATAGAAAAATTGAGAAAAGAGAAATATCTTGGTTCAAAAAAGAGTATAAATATCAAATTTATCTTCAGACCTGAATTAAAAAGTAGATATATTTGCTTAAAGATAAGAAATAATTGATTTTATAAAAATATATTTCAAATAAAATATTTGTATCTTTAATAGTACTACAACTTTACAATGATAAGCTCTTTTTCTTATCTCAAATAGTTTCGGAGTAATGATCAAAATTGAAAAATTTATTTCACGTAAAGTACCCTTAAAGTTATTTACATGATAAAATGAGAATAGCCATCTTGTTTGTAGTGATAAACAGTGTCTAAATATGAAATGTAATCAAAATCTTTTAGGCTAATTTTGAGAAAATCATATTGTATCTTTTTTGCCCTTCAGTAATCTACCCTTAAATTTATGGTTAGATATCTAATTCCAAAAAC